>JBAJNP010005153.1:0-30174 GCA_036877545.1 Yasuhikotakia modesta
ATATACTGTGTGATTATCCACTGCAGTTACAAGGTCATTTATTGACGAAGACCCTTGAGAACCCCTGCTGAACTATAAAAGAGTTTGATTTGGTCGTTGGTTTGGAAGTGGCTGTCATCTCCACCCACCTCTCTATTCCTGTTTAATTACACCCTGTAGCTCTCTCTCTCCCTCTTTCTCTCTATCTCTCTCTCTCAGCCTGGGCGGCAGGCAGCCGTCTTTTCTCATCTAAATCTGACTCTGACAGCAGAAAGCGATCCCACATCGTCACCCAGCCGCCCAGAGTCCCCATCTTCCCCTTCCTGAGTACTGACACGATAAATATTCAGCACTCAAAGGCCAAACAAGCAGCTTTATTGTTCCGTCTCTAAATCACAATGTGTGGGGATCTCTTTCCTCTCCCATACTGTGACAGCACATGTAACGCGTAGCTTTGCTTCTGATGTGGCTGTTTGTGGGGAGGGGGAGTTTTTGATGCTAGTTTGCTAAAATGTTCATCCGTTGCTTGCAGATGGCCGTACCCCATAGCGAGGACTGGGCCCGATTCGGTCGCACGCTGATGGAGATCCGTGCCAATCATGGGGACGGTGAGGAGGAGGGGCCCGGGGAGCTTTTGACGTGAAGCGCTAGTCTGAATACTAGACTAGCGCTAAACCAGACTAATGAGACGCACCTAATTAGCCAGCATGTCCACTTGTACTGTGATATTTGTTCCCATAAATGTTCAGTTACTCATGCATTTAAATGACAGTAGGTTCCCTATTGTGAGCTTAATGTACAGTTTTGTTATGCAAAAGTTCATCGTATTTTATGTTCTCGTTACTGTGATGGCATTTTTGAAAATGTGAATTTCAAAAATGATGAAATAATACCTGCTGCTAGTGAGACATCTTTGTTGGTTGATGGTAATGTTTTGCTATACTTGAAGTGCGTGTGTGTGTGTATTTTTCTACTGAACCCTTATCTGCATGAAATATAAATTGCCATACGTAGCCAATTTGGCAACATATATATTCATATATATATATATATATAACTACATGTCAGTGGCTACAGTGGCTTTTTTGTCAGTGTTATACAGCATAATATAACAATTTAACTCATGTATTGACAAACAATAATGCTTGTCAAAAAAACAAGATGTTTTATGTAGAGATGCATTGTGTTATTAAAATGTGTGAGTAAATAAAAAATGATAACAAAACTGCTACATGTTTTATTTTCTTTCATTATTTATCTTGATCTTTTAATACATTTTTTCATCACTGCATCTGTTGCTTTTGTACAGTACAACATGTTTACAGTACTGTACATTTACCTTCAGCTCACTGCTGTGCAAATCAAACAAATGTTTAGAAATAGAGAAATTCAGCAGAGTTAGAATGTCAGACATTTTATCTACACAGAATCTGTGAAGTCATTGACCCTGTTCAGTCAAAAATCACAGAATCATCAAATTAAACAACCAAAATGCTTAAAACACCTTTAATATTGTGAGGGTTACATTAGAGTAAGAATATGTCATAGCTCAATTTGGACAAAAACGTCAGATAGAACCTTTTAATTCTAAGGTAGCGGTGAGTCCATTAGTCCATTCTTCTAAATGATGTTAATCTAATTTGATCCTTTACATGAACTGACGTGTCAATATTTTCTGTTGGTTTAAGGTCCTGTAGGTTAAATTTAAACAAACACAACAAGCAACTGAAACCAACAATGAATTATTTGATTTACATTGAGGTGATTTACAATTAAAATAAATCACACTACAATCCTCCTGAACACTTCAGGGCTTTATCTTCAGATTTAAAAGAAATATTAACCCGCTATTTTCTACTGGAAAGCTGTAATTTGTACTAATAATCGCATAAAACATAATTTCCAGGCCATCTGCTGAAGGTTTTACTGTATGTTTTCCATCAGAAGGAAAAGATTTATATGCGTTCGTTCCAGTAGGTATCGCCACCCCAGGACAACACGCCAGCCTCAATCTATAGTCTGACTGGGGGGTGGCAGTCGCTTGGAATCTTGGTAGATGCAGTCCAAATTTACTCCTGGTGCCAGCAAACGTGGCCACGGCCAACCTGAAGCCACCAATGTGGTCAGGATTGGGCGCCGGGAGGCTGATCCGAGACTTGGGAGTGGGCTCTGAGCCAGCTGGTTTTCTGTGGTGAGGAGAGAGAGAGGGAGATGTATGAGAGATGGTGGTGGAGAGACTTCACATTCTGCTGTGTCTTGTCAGAAAGAATAAACAGCCTGACTGAACAGTAAAAACAAGAATATTTTCCCCTTAAGTTATGGAACATAAAATAAATGAATAGACCAGAATGGTTTCTTGCCTACTTTTTTAAAAGCCTTTCCATGAAGGACATAGTTCCTATTCTGGGTTGTCGTCTTACCATTTTAGCCTGAATGGAATGAAATTATAACGTCATGTAGTATAGATCAGTCTGAAACGCCAATATCTCTCTGGCAAACTTTTAAAGACATATGTAGTTATTATATTCATGCATTTACTACATAAAAAGTACTAACACAGTGGTCACTCAACAAAGAGCATCAATATACAAAAAAATACAAAAACAAGTCTAAGAGTTGACGTAAATACGATCTTCTGCAAAATGTAAATGTGGTACCCCAATTATTTCATGGAAAAAGTAAAGTCTTAAAACTGGAAAAGACTTCTTTCAGAGTAATTCTTTCTGTCTCAAATCACTCAGACACATGGAACCATGTGGATGTTTCTAGAAATGTCACCTCCAGGCTTTAGTGTATCAGCTGATCCCTCCTGAAACAAACAGCGGGACATTTTCTCGCATACCCAGGAGACACAAAGATAAAGGCGACCGCAAGCTTTTGGTCCAGGAGTGCTTTCTTGTCTAGTACAGTAATTAAGTTTCCCTGCCTTGCAAGTTATAACAAAGTGCATGTCAAAATGAGAGTATCTGGTACACAGTCAGCCTTTTCTAAACTGCCATGTATGAAATCTCAGGCCTTTTGACATTTCAAGAGCTTTTTCAAGATTTTTTCTGACAGAAGAAATGTAAAGAGTAACAAAAGAAAATAAAAATTGCTGTAAGTGTGAGACTTACTGTCCACTGAAGTCTATGTAGAATCGCTTCTGCAGAACCTCTTAGGCCACAAGTGTGACTCCAAACTGTGGCGGGAAACACAAGCGCTGGGGCAAAAACAAGAGGGAAATCGAGTTTAATATGAAGCAACAACTAGCAGGTGTTTGCTAGCAACTAGCAGCTAAAGCTTAAAAGGAGAGGATCAGTTACTAAATCTCATGTCTTTTCAAACCTGTATGACTGTCTTTGATGAAACACAAAAGACGAAAGTTTATTGCAATGAAAAATGATTGCGATGAAATCTCAGCAGATGCGTCTCTGCAGGTTCAATGCTAATGTTTTCATCACCGATGTTGAACCTGCTGTGACACACAACATTTAATGTGCCTGAGAGCTACGACTGAATGAAACATTCAATAACTAACAATTTTGGAATCTTTGTGTTCCACTAAAAAAAGTACAAAATGTACAAAGTATGAATCTATTATAAAATTATTTGTAGCAAAACATATTTTCAACATTTTTAGCATCAGTAATTTCAGGTGTACATCAAGGAAATACCCCTTTCCAGAGACACGAGGCCCCTCATCTCAAAGAATCTTCCAGAAACAGTCAATGAGTCCATTGTATGTGGTCTGGCTGCACGGGCAGCCACTTGTAACGGGGTCTTGATAACATCAGCAGGGGTCACCAGGGATGCTGCAGGCATGCCTAAAAAAAGATGCAGCTCATTTAAACATTTAACGAAGACACAGACCATTAAACTTGGAGACATGAGACATCATTTGTGTTTATATAAAACTGATTAATAGATCATGTGAACAGAATTCGAGGCATTTTTAGCCTATAATTAAAGCATTATTTAAACTATGATTAACAGATAATAAATAAATACCAACGTTTAAATTTCTATGAAACCTGAGGGCTGTTTTATTCAATATAATAAATACATATCCTGACAATGCCAAGCACAAAAGCGCCATTTATTCAACTTTATGCATCTTTTTTTATTTAAATAAACTTGAAAGGTCCAGACAATACTTAATAATGAGGCTGGCATAAATTATGTCCCACGCTGCAGCAGACAAAAGCCACTGCGATACTAATTCAGCCCTTAATAGTTTAAATCAGTAATAGCATTTAGTGTGAGCAGCCACAATACCAGCATGCAGACAAGCTCTCAAGAGCTGTATTTTAACATTCAAATACTAAAAAAATACAAGCCTTGCTCTCCGCTGGTCTGCTGAAGATGGACAACCTTGAGTGCGGCCTGCTGAAAGAAACGTTTTTAACCATGTTTTAAAGGAAGAGTTCTCTCAGTTTATTAGCTAATTTTTATTTTTGAGTGGCCAATTTCTTCAAAGAATACTTCACCCGAAAATTATAATGTCATCATATACACCTCCGTGTGATCAGAATAAATAAATGCATGATGTAAACAGAAAATTGTCATTTGAACTTGGTGCCTTAATTAGCATCATGTCAGGTTTGATTTTTGCATGTGAATGTTATATATATATATATATATATATATATACTCATTTGCTTCTTTGTGAGCACGCAAAAGTCGGGGGGAAGCCAACTGTATGTGGGTCAATGCCCCAGTACTCTGCCTCACCAATAACGGCACACAAACCGAGCGTGTAATTAAATTTCCCGAGCTGACTGTAAATCACTAATTGCTTTAAAGCTCAAATTGCTGATAAATGGTAAACTGAGTGATACATGCCATAAGAACATACCTAACCGTAAAATCTTGCTTCAAAACATCTGACAGATATAAAATGTTGGGAAAGACAGGAATGTTAAGCTCTTGTTGACTATGTATGTCTTTTCCATCCCATATCATGCTGAAATTCACATCAAGCGGCAGTAAATCCAATACAGCCTTCAAGCAAAAATGATTAGAAATAAATATTAATTCTCCTTTACTTACATTCCAAACCATACTGGCTTGGCTACAGACGGCGCTTTTTAAACAATGTTTTCTTTAAGATAAACCACAAAAGTAAAATATTAAAAACAACATCAGGTCTGGCTCATATTTTACATGCAACGAGAAAAGAGAGACTTGTAAAAATATTGCAAGTCAGGTCTTGGATGTTTTGTCATGGCTGCGCCAGCATTGTAGGATCTGTTTATTGCTCCAGCAGCACGGCTACCTCGGAACGTTGTGATTTTTTCTGCTTTTAACACTCTCTGAGCTCAAAGTACAAACTTCCAGCTTCTATATATTAACGGTGGAAAATATCCGACCCTTGGCAGGCGCTCTGCCCTTCAAAACGCAGCCTAAATCACCGAGCACTCTAATTAGGGGCAACCACAATGGAGCCAGCGGTGGCAGGCGGCTACCGGAGAGTGTGTGGTGGCTTACCCGCCAGCGCCCCAGCCAGATGAAGCCTGCCAGGTCCCGGTCGCCCCTCCTCATTGGTCAGGGCCGTCGTCGTATGCGTAGCAAGGGAAGTAGATGGCAAAGAACGGGATGTCTCTCCGGAAACAGGCTGTTGCACCCTGAGGAGGAAAGTGGGCAGAGCCATGGAAGTGTTATCTTTAATTTAATTGGAGGGTTTGTAAGAGATATAAATGTTTTACAGGAGATATTATGCAGAGGTATATTAGACATTTTGGTAGGGTTTATTTGCTCAGGAAGCACAGAAGCATTGTTGTTTTGTGAGGTATGCAGGGAGTTTGGTTTATGGTGTGTTAATGTCAGCCCTCTGGAATAAATTGAAGTAAGTGTGTGTAAGAGGAACAGGGAGAGAGAAAGGGCATGTGTCTGTTTCCAGGTCTGTTTTGAGCATTTTATGACCTGTCACTTTTAAATAAACATTTGCAAACATATTTTTGCCGTCCTCTCCGGCTGTGATGGAAAATAGAGGGACAGTGGATGGAAGCGACAGCACAAATTACTGCAGTGTCGCTCAGTGTAAACAAAGCTGTACCTTCAAAGAGATCCAGTTTCTTGACTCCAGTGCTCTGGCAAGTGTCCAGGAGGGAAAAAACAAACAGATTTTACTCTCAGCTGGTGTGTGCCCCAGACAGGGTCCATTTAACTCGCAAGGGTAATCTGCAGGTAGCACAGATAGCTTAGGTATCTCTTTCCAGAAGATCTTTGTGTCCCCCTTCTATCTCTCCTCCGCCTGCTGCAAAACCAGATCAAAATCAGTCCTGCTTCTGAAAGGCTGGGTCTGCATTGGTTACACCAGAATGCCTGAAGGTGAAGGTTGTGTTAACCCTGTAGGACCTGTGGTTGTAAAATTACAACATCACTTTTAGCTCTCCCAAAAAGGCAGTTCACATTTACAGTTCACATTTATTTTTATAAATCCTCTATCATTTGTTCAACCTTGTTACAGATATGATTTTCATTATTTTATATACAATGAAAGTATATGGTGATCGCAGGCTGTCATGCTCTGAAACTATGAAAACTATGAAAGCACAGTAAAAGTGGATTGTAGCACTGCTATGTGTAAAAAGTCTTCTTTTACTGACTGATTTTGCATTCCACCAGAACCTATTTGTTACATATTTGAACATGCACTTTCAATAAGGAGATTTTCAGTAAAGTAAAACTGTAACATAAGACAACTAGCTTATTAGCTTATTGTTTTTAATGGCAATTTCAATTGTTTTTAGAGTTTAAAAGCCTGTGGCCACTATTTACTTGCATTGCATTAAGCATCAGCAACATCCTGCCTTAATCCTTGCATGTTCCACAGAAGAAAGAACGTGGCTTGAGGTCTTCCAGGGCAATCAGAGAAATGTTGGAACATCTGGATCTGCTGGCCTTCAGCATGCATGATAACTCGACAACACCACAGTGCAGCTCACAGGTGTGTGTGTGTGAATATGATATCAAGCATGTGTGTGTGTGTGTGCTGTAGCTCTTCGTTTTGGAGCACGGGCTGGGAGGAGGTGGTGGAGGCCCTGCAGCGGCAGAAGGGGAGAGGCGGGGTAATTAGGCTGACAAAGACATCTCTGTGCCTGGGCCGGACCCTGAGGAGCCAGGCCGTCTGAGAGAAGCAGGCTGCAGCGCGTCTCCTGCACTCAAAGCGCATTGTCCATGCGGCTCAGGAGAGACGCAGATGGAGGGGAGGCACCGGATTCGACATTCTTACACACACACAGGCTGTTGTGTGCCCTCCTGACCCCCCCTCCCAACCACAACTCTAAAATAAAGCCTTCTTTCCCACGACAGGCTGACAGGTGAGCCCTGGAGACGTACCTGCCTCGGCCAGACGACAGGAGCACAGAGTTCTTCCTGTGACCAGACATCTGATTCACTGATAAATGAAGTACATTCTACTGTAATCTACTTAGAGACATTGAAACTGTACTTGAGTTATTGATAATTAATTCCCTGAATAACAATGTGAGAAAATCAACCTGATATTATGATTTACATGAGGAATGTAAATTTGCAATAAGAAGAAAATAATTGTTAATTAATTACTTGCATTTTGGAAAGGAACGTTCATCACACAATGCAGTTTAACCTGAGCTATATGGACATTTATTGTGTCATGAAAATGACAGTTATTTGAAATAACTAAGAGAATTTTGAAAGGATGTTAGCATCTCAAAATGTTCCATGTTAGCTTAGCATAGCCTTTGACTACATGTAATTAGCTCCCCACATAACATAGAGGAGAATGTGAGAAGTTCTTATCCAGCTGTCCATAAAATGTCAGAGAACGCAGCCACTGGATGAGGTACGACCCAGCGCCATCATGGCCGTCCCCACAACGTTGTTTACACCAAAACACTCACTCCCCGCAACCTCCTGCGCTCCAAGCCTCAGGAATGCAGCCCTGCATCCCTGCTCAGATGCATTGAGCAGCAGCAGGAAAATCTGAGATGTTCTCCTGCAGTGCTGCTGAGCCTCATGGGAAACCAGACAGAAAACAGCACTCAGGGAGCCACTGTGCGTTTATGGCTCTGAGAGGCTGGTGCTACCTGCTATAAGCTGTCCACAGGGGGTGAATTGAGGCCTGCTGCTGTGTGTGGGGGTGGGTGGGTGTGCCTCACTGGTACTGTTGAAGGGTTCGAAGCATTGCTGAAGCATGCTGGGCTATCAGTGTGCATGGACTGAAGTCACAGGTGGGAGGTGCTAGAGAGCTGAACATGGGCCTTTAGTGTTATATGAGGAAGGTCAGATAGTATGCAGTGCGTGTATGAGAGCTTATTCAATATATTCAACCTGACATGTTTATTTTAAAACACATTTTACTTGATTGTGGTTAGTGACAGTGATGTAAAATTCTAGAATAACTAATAAGATGTGAAATCCAAATTTGGTATGCAAGAATGGGACTATTGCATCCTAAAATTTTGAAAACTGATGCAAAAGGTATTTGAAATGGGATTTCTAGCGAGTGATACTTACCTTGTACAAACCAAAAAACCTAGGTCACGGATGACAGAGGGAGCACTGATGCGTGGCCCTGTGGCGATTCCTTCTGCCACCTGCAGTCTGATCTTCACCATCTCCAGGGGGGTTTTGAGGATCACCTGTGATCCCCAAACCTGCAGATCGAAGAGAGAACATAAATGATAAACAGAAAGCATGCAAAATACATTTACATGTTATAGGTTTAATTCCCAGTGGACACACAAACTGATAAAATGTATGTACTAAACGCATAAATGTGTGTGAAAGTCTCATGGACCGTTTGTAAATACATACAACTATTTGTGTTTGTAAATTATTATGCAAAAGTGTAAATAAATGTATTAGTTTGGGAGACCTAAAATGAAAAGATAAAAACAGTGATTTTTTTCACTGATATTTTCACTGAAAGACGACAATGCAAACCAGAGCTTGAGAAAGATTGTGCCATTGTCACTCTTTATAGAAGGAGAAAAAAGTAGGCGGTTCTTCCTGCCAAAGAATCATCACACAGAACTCAGACCCCGGGGGCCTCTCAAAAAAAATTCATGCCTCCAACCTTGCGCTCACGCAGCACAGAAAAAGCATCTGCAGGTTAGAACAGGTTCCATCAGGCTCTTTGAAACGCTTGGGTTTTTACGTGACAGCATCTAAGGCAGCCGCAGAGGCACTGAAATGTGTCTCACCGGAGAGGCTGGCCGCTCGCCGCCTCCATGCCCTATCTTTCCTGTTGCTCATAGTTACTGAGGCTGCATGCAGAAAAACAGACCAGTGTAATTAGATGGAAATCAGTTTCCATGGATTTCTTCTCTTCCCTCAGCCCTGCGTTTGAATACATAAGGGCCTTTCTGTTTGTTTGTTGCCGATCTTATTCCACCATTCTTTCAGAGATATTAATACACGCTGGTGTGCCCGTCTTACCGGAATACGCTCTCCATCTCGTAAGTGCGCGCATTTAAAAATCCTATTGAGCAAGCGGCCCCCGTATTTAAAAAGAAAGATCATTATCATTTCACTGAAGGTTTGCACTTTAAATAGGACTGAGAGAAATGACACGCACTTCCCGTCCACAGGAAATTACAGCACAGACGTGCAGAGAGAACTGCTTACCTTTCAAAGCTCGCGGCTAACACTTAATAGTTATTTATGTGGAAAGTAATCTTTTATGGTTAATTAATGCATCTGGCCCAAGAGCATTATTCCTTCAGCTTTGGCATGGAATAATGCGCTAAAGAGGGGCCTGTGTTTTTTAGATGTATTAATAAGGTACTAATTGGATATTTAAAAAGTTGCACAAAAGGAACAAACAAGAAGTCAACGAGAACTTCGATTAGATGGAGACAATACATCAATCACCTCTAAGGCAATTAAAGAGGGAGAAGGCATGCGCTGTAACGTGACTGCAAGAAATGTGATTTCTGCATGCAGTCAGCCAGTGTTGGCTTGATAATTCGGTGGTAATTACAAGGCAAGGTAATCCCCTGAGGCACCAAGTGTAGTGCATGCGTGTTTGGAGGGATACTTAATACACACTCTACCAGCGAGACAGGCTTAACTAAACTCCACCTGGAACCAAAGACAAACACTTCAGTCTCGCATCAACCACATCAGCACCGCACGCATACACAAAACACTGCAAGGTTTCTAAAAACAATAGCTTAGCGCCAAACCCAGACATTAGGTTTCCTTCGTTAACAGTCGTTTGCGCATTCCTTGCACTTAAATGGGAATAAAAGAAATGCGTTTTGGGTAAATGGGGAGCGTTGAGATAAAATTGTTTCGCAATACACTAACAAACCATTACAAAGACTGAGAGACTTCGGCAGGCTAAATTACAACCTGCATTGAAAATGAACAAAGCAACACTGTATGCGTGCCATGGTTTTTCTCCACTCTCCACATCACTTTACACTGGCTAAGCAAGTATTTTGAGTAACCCAGCCCTCAAATGAAGGCCAGCAACAAGCAGATAAGATTCCAGCCAGCGAAGCATGCCGTACTTACCAAACAATCAACTCTTGGCAGAGGCCTGTTTCAGAGGCTGCAATATGAGACGAGGAGCTGAAAAATTAAAAACCCTCAAAATTTTAATCACCACAAAGTTTCTTAACCCTGACCAACTCTCGCTCTTTCTCCTTCCCGCTTTCTGTGATGTTTTAGTCTCTTCACACCCTTTTCTCTCAGACAGGAACACAAATCAGCAGTCTAGTCTTTTCCCTCTCAAAGCAAATAAATAGATTTGATTCACCGCGGCTGCAGTGTCAATAAACATCGCTTTGAGTGAGTGGCGCGTGTGCGGGCGCGAGAAAGGGAGCAGATCCTGCCAGGCCAAACACCGGGAATTCGGCACGGATGAAAGGAGCTGTCAGGGGAATCAGAAGAGGAAAAACACATCTCTATAGCAAAAGCTGCCATTCTGAACTGACTTCATCTGCAACATACCTGATGTTTCCCCAGCCATCTCCTTTCATGAGTGGGCCAAACATCTCAAAAGAGATCTTGTGGGGTAAATGTACTCGTATAATCGAGACTTACAATCATCTCAGTGTCTGACACTTAATGGAAACCCACACATGTGGAAATGTGTGGAAATGTTTCGTGATCACTGCTGAATGAATAATGTTGGGGGGTAAAGAATGACAAGTGACACCTTGCTTGGTAAATATATGCTATAAGAGTTCATTTTCAAATACATATGGCTCATTACTTTTTAAAAAAAATGAATTTATCTACATACAAATGCATTCTCTTTCTAAGCTTTGGATAAAAGTGTCTGCTAAATAAACAAATGTTCATGTAAATACATTAGAAAACATCTCTCTTCTCAGTGATAAGAGAAAGAGGGATATTTCTGAAGTGCACAAGCACTGGAGAAGTTGTAGCTTCTACTACCAGAAAACAAAAATAAATCGAAAACCAGCTCCACTGAAGCAAAAATAGCTTTTTTTAATCTGAAAAATGCCTGCAAGCCAAGCATACTGCTTCACTCTCACACAACAGCAAACAGTCTGAACTTACTGAATCCAAAGTGACAAAATTTGCTTTCACACTTGATTGAACTGAATCAAATGGAAACTGAATCAACCTCACAATTATGCTTTAATGAAATAGGTAGGTGAGCCCATCCGCATGCTTGTAAGCTGCAGGCTGATAAGTGGCAACTGTGGTCCTGTAAACTATGATTTAAAGGTGAGATGACAGAGGAGTGACAGAGGAGTTTGTGATCCATGTTTTTAAACACTGATGGGGCTGAAGTGTCTTTTAAATCACCTAACAAAAGAACAGAAGTGTTCCCTCAGGGCCAGACTTAAACCTCAAAGCTCACTGACACTCAAAACTGAACATCTTTTGTTGAGTTTTCTCAGTGAATTATACATTCACGTATCAAAATATATACAGACATACTCACACATCCGCCAGCCAGTATTTCAGCAGGCAGGAGAACTGTGCCCTCTTTTCTCATAGTTTTTCCCCTCACAAAGTCATTCACCTGTGAGGAAAACAAAACAGCAAAACAGGAAAACAAACACCAGCTGTCTTAGTTTAGAAAATACTTTAAGCTACCAACAAAAGTGCTCTCAGGTCTTTTTGCCACACTTATATGTGGGCCTACTGATGTCAACTTAAGAACTCAATAATGCAGGCAGCTTTCATTATAGATTAAACAGAAAATGGATTCACTTGTTGATTAGTGAAGCTGGTAAAGAGAGACATTGAAGTCAGACAGCATGCGGGCAAGAGAGAGGAACAGAGGGGTGTGTTTCTTAGGAGTTAAGGGCTTTAGTTTAAAGAGGCCATGCTGATGTGGTGAAGGCAGAGCACTTACTGTAAGCTTTATGGTTTCTCGGGAGCCACGCCCAGAAGCTGTGGTACGAGACCTATAATTAGAACACAAGTTGATTAAAAAAGACAGGGAGTGATGGAAGCACAAGTTTCCTCAATGTAAAGGCTGTATAACTGCCTCCAGTTCTCTATCATCCACACATTTATGAACACTACTGATGTGGGAGCTTTAATATTGGAAACCTTAACAGTGCTACAAAGTTTTCTACTTAAAAACAGGCTTACCCAAGTTTACACAGCCCTCGATTATAAGGGAGATTAGATGAAAATAAACTAAATCATCTAAACATGATGATCCTCCCCCAAAAGTAACAAACAAGCACAGTAATGCGGGTGTACGAGTCTAAACAGGCCACACAACAACCATTTCCTGCAAGCGTGATATGAGCACATGTGTGGTAACCTTGTGTATTTGGCCTTCAGAGCAGAAAAGCAGAAAGATTCATTTTGTATACAAGCAGAAAGATTCATTTTCTTAAACGTAATCATCCGTCACAACTCCGGTAAACAGTTATTGTTCTCACATGCTGCTAGTTTCTTTGTGGTTAGCAAGATGACATCATAAGCTGTTGTTTTTACGGCGTCTGTGTTTTTATTTGTTTGGCTTTTCGGAAAAGTCAATAAACAATCAGTCTGTCTTTGTCTGAGCCTAGTTCTGACTCAAATCTTTTTTTGTTTATTGTGGCAACTTTCTGTTGCTTGTAGAGGTGTTTACGTATGTGCTAAAAAGCTGCTTCGCTCATTCTCTCTTAAAAAAAGTGTACCTATTCATCTACTTATCAATAAACTATCTGGTCTACTGCGAGTGTCGCAAAGCAACGATACGACCCACTTGGAACGAGCACTGAATTTTTATCCCATCCCCCAGTTATAATTTGGCACAGGTGATGAAGATCTTAGCCTCTCTTTTGTCAGTATTTGATTGACAAATACCAGCAGTTAGTGTTCTCAATAGAGGTCACATGGCAATTGCACCTTGCAATCACAATTTGAATCTGTGACCTCACAGAATGCTTTAAAAACTCTAAAGGCAGAGCAGATAGTCATTATCTGAGCGGCATTGACTGTGTAGAGCATTCATGCTCTTCATTGTTAAGTTCCTGTGCTGGTATGTGCCCTTTCATGCTTTTCATTGTCCCCTGAAGCAGCAAAGACAGCCTTAATCTCTTCAAAGCAGGTAAGGTCAGGAGGAGAATGACCTCCCCCTGGCTCTTATGAAAACGTTTTTGTCGGTGTGTAGGCGCTGACCTCTGTAGAGGCCGAAGAGTCCCCCGTAATGCACGACCTTCTTGAAGCAGTCAAAGCTGTTTTTGTACATCAGCTCTTCCATGAGGGAACCTGAAGAACGTTGGTTCTGCGTGCACATCTTCACCAGGTCCATACCAGGGTGCAAGGTGGCACCGCCCACGTCTGTGGAGAGACAGGAAACGTATCATGTGATAAAGTTACAAATATGTGAGGAACAGAAATGATGGACGCGAAGGCGAAGGACACGTCAAACAACAACAGAAATAAGAGTGAAGGAAAAACATCAAGTTGTTTCTGAAGAAAACATCTGTCAGTTGTTATCTGACAACTTCGGGGTGGACACAAAAAGGGATACAGCGCAGACAGGCCTAATTAAAGAGCAAGTGGCCCTTGCTCTACCTCCTTATTAACCGTCTACCTTGACAGAGCCAGTCTGGAGCCAAACAGAGGCCTGACATACACACACACCAACACACACACACCTATGATCACACACAGGTACAAAAGAATCCAGCCAGCAGGTTCCCATGGTGCATAACCTCCTCTTCTCTTTAAATGGGAGAGCCGGCCATGTAAGAAGCCAATAGGGCAGGCTTTGTTTTACCCCATGTCCCTTCCAGCAATCTCTCACAGGGAGGAGGGGCTGTTGGTGTGAGCTCAGGTAAAGGGGCGGGGCAGAGTGATCCAAGACTTACTCACCTCCAGCCACAGAGCCCAGGGTTAACCTGTACGCAGACTGAATCAGAACCATGCGAGACACACCGTCACCAGACTGCTGCTTACACAGCGAAACAAAAAAGGACAGAAGAATCCAAAAAGTGCCACTGTAATGCTTATTAACCATTCCTAGTTATCCCTTACTGTATATAACATTACATTTTAATAGCAGAAATCCCACAGCTTTTCTTAATTTACTGTACCACAATTACTGAATAATTATTTTGACAACATGATTATTAAAAAAGTTGTTAAAGCAAAACTATAATGCAAAATTATATAATATAACATATTACTCGGACCCTGCATAACTTTATATTTCTATTTGTGCTAAAGCTGTTCTTTAAAAAGTACAAAATGGCCATAACAAAGATTAAATTTAAATAAGTTTGAAGCTGACAGAAGTTCTAGTTCCTGTTAATTTAATTACTGAGAGAAAGAATTGTTAGAACAGTTCAAAAAATTACATTTTGCTTCATCCTACATCCCTAAATAAGGAAGTCTTTAACCTTTGGTGTAGCAGTGTTAGTCGAGACGAGCAGAAACCACAATCAAGTGGGTCCAATCAGGGCTGCAGCCACGACTATAGTCCACAGTTACACAGAATGCAGAGCCAGAACCATCCAAGCGTTTTGTGCTGCATTCCCCGCCAGCGATACAGTCGCCCTGCATACCCGTCTCACTACCCCTCAGTCCTGGAACGAGACCACCTGTCAGGAGTCGCCCAGACCGCCAACGTGCCCCCCCAAGGCTCACCGAAGGGTTAAGGGTATGTGATGAACTATGTTGGGGGGAGGCTGAGAGGGAAAGCTGGCCAGCAGCCCACAGGGCCAGACCACAGCCCAAAGCAGCTCATTGTGGTGGGACTGGCGTCTCTGTCCCGGGCCCCTGCTTCTTACGGCCCGGCACCAAGGAATAACCGAGCCCTCAACGTGTTTGGAGACAGAACTTCTGATACAATAAAGAGAGAATTTTCACACACAGACACGCTCTCAAACTTTTCCCTGTTGAGTTTTTAAGACGCTCTGTTTTCATTTCCCCTCATCGCTCCATCAGAGGGTGATAACTTTTCTCCTCTGCTGGATTTGTATTGCATTTACAACTTTTTAGACATGTGATCTCCATGCCGATGACAGATTCAGATATTCTCCTCTTTCACACTCCAGTTAAAGTGAAGGACAGAGCTCAGCTGTAGCTGATGGAAAATTTCAGAAGGTCTGGAAATGTTGTTCAGAAGCTACATCAACAAGCCCTCAGTGTGGATATTAAAGGAACAGTTCACTTAAATTTAAAATCCTGTTGTCCTATTATTTACTCATCTTCCAATCTTTCGGAACCTGCAGCCGTTGGTCACCAATAATCTAATCACAGCTCATAACTGACTGTGATACAACAATATATACAGTCATTTTAAACATTGTTATGGTGTCATCAATGATTATAACCACACTGGGCTTTCTTAAATATTACCTGTCTTTGAATCTCAGTGAGATTATAATGTCTTCCTCCTCCATCGACACAATCTTCTCAATGTCAACCAACCAAACATGTCTGCAGGGAACGAAAACACAGGCAAATAGTTAAATGAATCAGTTCATCAGAATCGGTGCCTTTCTAAGGTCTACAGTTTCAAAGCGTAACGTATACAAGATGTTTGAGAAAAAGCGGTGCGGTGTGCCTTCAAAACAAACAACCTACAACATCTTGACTCAAGCGAGTTGAGTAATTACAGTATCGCATTGCAAAGAAATAATAATGTCCAAGAAGTAATTACTGATCAAGCATTGCTGCAGAGATGCTTTAAGACCCAACCCTTTACAATTATGAGTCACTTTATAGGTCACAGTATCTGACTCTTCACAAAAGCCGATGTGATGTCTTTGGTTTTGGAAAGCGGGCTTAAGACACCAGGACATGATTAGGTACACTGCCGTACGGCTCAGAGCAGATATTTTGTAAATAGATATCCATGCTCATTATCGTTCTGGTAAGGCCAGTGCAACAGACGTAAGTGTGTGGAAACGTGTGCCTGCTACAAGCTGCAACGGACTGGACCGCGTTCAAAACCTCCCGCTGTACAATAATAGGAAGAGTCATGTATCATCAACTCTGCAATTGCCAGAACAAGATTCAGAACAGAAAACTTTTCACATATAATTACAGAAGTCAGACACTAAAGCTTTTAGAAGGCTAGAGCGGTTAGAGGTCTCTGAAACAGAGAGGCTGTGCTTAAGTATGTTATGGCTAAGCCTCGAACCCTTCTCTTGATGGGGAGAGGCTCTCAGATGGTGACTCAGAAGTGACTTGTTACCATGGAAACTCACCCTCTTGGCTCAGACAGGTCAGCCAGCTGAAACAGGATGTCCACCTCCATAGGGTTATATGGCCAAACCTCTGGGCAGCAATAATGAACTCTTCTGCCAAAGAGAGAGAAACAGAGCAGGAAATACATTACAATTTATTTAGCAATTAGCATGAGGTAATCATTGTTTTTTTTAAACATTGGCCCCAAAAGTATTGCCACATCCACTGGATGACAAAATAACCAAGTAATATTGTAAAAAGCTATGCTAGACTTTTTCCCAAATCTTCAGTGCTTTAACTTAACTTTGCTGTTGTAGATTTTTAATGACTGTTAACTGACAGGTAACAGTGGACGTATGACATTCACACAGGTGTCCTAGCAGAGCAGTCACAGGTGCTGTCAGTCACATTCACTAGGGACACTTCATTTTAAACAACTACTTATTTCATTTAGAACCTAACTAACTATCCTAACTGCTTTCCTTCAAATAAATGCCACTCTGTTCTAATATTTTTCTAAGGCAGTGACATCTGTTTCTTAAATGTCTAAGTGCCAAAAAGCTTTTTAGGGCCACTGTTCTTTTAGGAAAGTTTTACTTTTACATTATCACTTTTCCATGCAATCACACAGTAAATAATTCAGTGAAATATTGAGAAAGTCACAGAGTCTGGGCTGTAGGGCACATCAGTGGGTTATATGGGTTAAGTGTGGAGTGGTAATGAACAGGATAAACACAGGCCGGTTAACAGTGGGATTCCCACTGCACTGGTATAGAGTGACTGCCCTGAGAAAGGCAGCAAGTGTTCGTACACAGAGCCCTATTGAATCCAGGCCAGCTCAGCTTACTTCAGCCTTAAACACGCTGTGAAGTGTGAAGAACTCCAATCAAAGATCACGCAGGGCATCTGTCTTTTCAACTCTCTCCCAAAACAAACACTGGCTGCGGTGGAGGATAGGTGGATAGGTGTGAGGAACAGGGCTGCAAGACATTAATATTATTGCAAATTCACAAATGTATATTGCAATAGTTTGCAATAACTGAATGATTACAGAAATGTTATGTCTAGTCAAAGTTGTGTGACTTTTCCTTTAAAAGAATGTTGCTAATACAACAATATAGTTTTTACATTTATTTTAATGTAATTTTAATTTTACAAAATTAAAGCATAATCATATTGAATATAATTTTTTGCATTATTTAGCAAACTATCGAATATTGCATTTTCATTCAATATCATGCATCCCTAATGAGGAACACCAAGAAATTGCAAAAGCACATCTGACCTGTCAAAATCATTTGACTGATTATGTTAATAGGTTTTTAAGCATCAGAGGAAAAATTAATCTGCAATCACATTGTAGCGATCTGATGCAATAAATGCAGGTTTCAGATCAAGAGCACTAAAATTTTGATATATTCGTAAGACCTTTTTCTATCTGCAGCTTGTTTGCGGGGTGACGTGTTACCCAGGTGACAAACGATGGCTGTTGCAATGACGAAGCTGTGCTACACCATAGAGCTCAAAACATACGGAACCAATCATCCGAGGGTCAACAAGAGAAGTAGACATGGAAATTCGCACGCACAGGTCCCAGCGGAGCCTGATGTCGGCCCGCGGCCTCTGTGGGAACAGTGTTGGTAAATGCAGCCTCCCCACCCCTGGCCCCTGTCTCCACTGATAGCATCGCAGGCCGGGTGTGTTCCTCAAGAGTGTGTGTCCGAGACACAGAGCTCCATCACAGCCAGACATTAAGAGCCGTTTCACAGGTCAGCAGTTGGTCAGGGAGCCAAAGACCAAGAGTTTTTACAGACGGTTTCGTTCAGAAACACGTTCCCTGGTGGGCTTTTGACAGCTTTAAGAACTTTTTTATTGATCGATGATGAGCTAAAGATGTCTTACTCAATAAAGCAGCAACGCTGAAGTTGTGAGAAATATGTAAAACTGGACAAAGAACTAAAGGAATAAATCGGGAATAAACAATGAGCAAAAAACTTGTAAACACCATAAGAATCTAATAGGAAAACCATTTATGCTGCTTTTCACAGCGTATTTGCCAGTATACTGGCAGACATCATGCGCACACAACGCAGGGAAGGTCCGGATATTCACAGACAGATATTGCCAGCAAAGCATTGTGGGTAGTATTTTTGTTTGTGTGTTTTGGGTCACATCCAGTCAGTCCAATCAGAGGAGGAAGGACAAAGTCAAAACAAAACAGGATTAACAAAAAAACCACCACTAACCTTTGGTAACTTCCACATCTCTTTGGTTGCCAGGGTGATGTAGGTCTTCCTAATGAGCTCCATGTTGTTTAGAAGAGAGCTGAAGCCATTAAAGTAGGAAAAGCTGACCTAATGTTAGGTACTACCACTGCTGCCTGCAAAAATTGGTAGAGACACACACACAGATGTTTGTACGAAGACATCCTTTATGAGGAATAGAGGTGATAAACAGCTGAATATTCAATGGAGGGCCAAACATTAATCAGACTTCAGTACGGCAACATCTTTAGCACTTCCACCCCACAGCGCACTAAATAAATACATGTGTTTCACAGACAGACGTGTACACTAGTAAATTCAGAGCCATTCAGACTCGAGGGCCATTTTAATTAAGCTGTTTTATGAGAAGAGGGACATATAAAGTGGAAAACTAACATGAGGTAAATCTGTAAACTCTTGCTCTCGATTAAAACTCTTACAGCTCTGTCACTAAGGTTCATTGCATGAAAACCAATAATGACAAAACCAATAATGGTTTTAAAGTTTCAATTTAGCTGCTTGTGGCTCGAATGCTGGAATATTAAGTGATTCTTAATGTCAACATTTTGTTGACGCATGAGAAACTGTAGCTGGCTGACAGAGAGCATGTATGGTTGTTTTCAGGCCCGTGGGGGGGTTGGGAAGGAAGAGCAAGGCCGCGTTGTCTCTCACTAGATGGCGCTGTGTGCTTTGCAGAAATAATGACGCGCACTTCAACCAAAATCAGACCCGCTCTGAAGTTTCCTTAACTAAGATGTCAATTGTAAAATCCCTGCATAAAACTGTTGAGTTGTAAATACTGTCCTGCCAAAAAAATACAAAGATGTAAATCTCCAAAGAAGAAGAAAATATCCATACCCCCTGTTTTGTTTCGCAAGGTAAATAAGAGGAGAGTGTATATTCTGTGTCTGACAAGTGTATTGTCTTTAATTTGTTTCTAATGGCCTCAAAATTGTTTGTTTACAAACATCTCCCAGAATCCTAAGGTTTATGAGGCACAAACTGTGGAGAAAATGACAGACTCCAAGGAGTGTTTATAAAACAAATTGCTCTTCATAAAAATAAACACACATGCATAAACACAGTAAACACCTTGCAAACAAATACATCCCAGTTGTTTATGCATTTTGACATATATAAAGGATGATGTGAAACAAAAGTCCGTCGTGATATTTGCCTCAGTGCATGAAAGCAAACCTCTACCCATTCAAAAAACATGGACTGGAAAACATCAAAAATAAACACTCACTGCCACTAATATTCTTCCACAAATGAAAGGATATTGGGTCTGGTGGTCACCATGATGTCCCTTAAGTCCATAGAGGTGATTGTACCTGTCCTGTCCTTATCTTTTGCCAGACAAAAGTCTGTCTGGCATGTTACAGCGTGCATTTCCTGCAAAGCAGTAACTCTGGGTTAGTTTATGCATGCTATAGTTTACAGCATGCACCATTAAAGTGGTTTGTACTGGAAACAAAACAGATACACATGTTTTAAAACAAAACAAAATGCCTTACCTTTTATAAACAGATCATTTAAAGCAAAATCACTTTTGTCAAACCAAATAACATTTAAACAATTAGGATCTTAGAGTATCATTCGTTCGGTTTTAAGCGTTTATTTCGCGACCTAGTCCCGCATCAAGCCATTCAAGAGACTGTTAATAGTGTCAAATAAATTTAATATGTGTTTTTATTAATTTTTTTTACTTGAGACAAAAGCAAGAGGACGAAAGTCACTGTCAAATGCGGTAAATGGTTTTAACTTGATAGGAAGGGAACGAGTTTCTAAAGAGGGAAACGGCTTTTTTCTTTCTCTTCACATCTTCTAACATAATTGAGCTACCGGCCCCAAAACACTGGAAATATAGGTCTGCTACACGAACGGACTTTATTCGTATAGGGAAAAAACGCCTGAGCAAAAATCACTATCAGAGGAAATGTCAATGCTTTGAATGTCAGACTTCATGCTCATTTCTGATACTATAAAATGTCAGTCCTCACAAAAAACACCAATAAAACAGTTACGGAGTTTTATCTGTAATTTCACTATTATTAACCTGATTTTCATACCAATAAACGTATTTGAATATTCGCATAACAGCTTGTAAACACTGTTTATGAAAGATGTGAGCAAAACAAAGACGCTGACTTCACTTTTGTTTACCTCTTCGTGTGTTATTATATATGTTTATGTGATCTGATCAACGTTTAGTACAAGAACGAAATGCCAACAGAATTGCAATTAAATACATGAAACAAAAGGGGGCGAGCAAAATAATAGCTGGCGGTAGTTTCTCTTTCGCTGTATTGTGTTGGCCTGCATCGCCACAACCACGTGCAATTGCATAATAACTGTGGCGCTGAACCTTACAGTTTACAGTTAGTCTCTTAAAACCTTAAATTACTGCAACTGTGAGCCTTTCAAAAGCATGGTTTTAATTTAATAAGGAGAACAGAACCTCTGAAAGCCAATATTGAAACCACCATGTCAATTATTATGCCTATAATTGTCTTTGGATTTAAGTAAAAACATTTGATGAGGTACCTCTGTTTGGGTCAATTGTTTCAATACAAGCACTGGCATTAAACACACAATAATACAGTGAATTCTTACTTTTAATATGTTCTGAAGGATTTCATCAGCTACTTTCAGGGTAAAGACACTGTTAGACCTTGGCTAAGGCAGTAACACGTTTCTGACAGAGCCTGGTTACTAACAATGTTGATTTGACCAC
Organism: Yasuhikotakia modesta; assembly: GCA_036877545.1. NCBI lineage: Eukaryota > Metazoa > Chordata > Actinopteri > Cypriniformes > Botiidae > Yasuhikotakia > Yasuhikotakia modesta. Next base: position 21,577 of record JBAJNP010005153.1, read on the forward strand.
CTACAAATATTACATGCAAAACACATTCATCATATTACATGATGAAATCAGTCTTGGAATGTATCCTTTAAGAAAGTAAGAGAAAATCATTTTAAGAATTTGTGGGTTTCGTTGACTAAATTGGTCTGAAAGCTTACATTAGGAATCTGACCAGTTGCTTATTTCACACGCTGCTGGCTAATTTGTAAAACGCTGCTTTTGTATTTGCAATGTATTTGTATTTTCAATTCAAAACACATGAACTCTGATGCATTAAAAATCACGTTGTTAAAAACCACTTATTAATACTGCTTCTTAATTGTAAAAATGGACAAACAAGATATGGTGCTAAATGTAGAAATAGTTCAATATATACTATAATATTACAAATATATATTATACAGCATATATTTCAAATACTAACTGCTGATAATAATGCAAAGTGATATCTGTAATCCTTTTAAATTGAGGTAGCATGACATGGTTTAACTTTATTGTAATGTAAATACAGGGCAATACTATAGTTGCTAAACATGACATAACTTAAGGTATGAATAATCTTAATTTATAACATTATAAAGCATTAGCTGTAACAAGCTATCTCAAAACCAGTATGGGGCGTGCAAAAACTACCTAATAAACATGACATGATTTTACGGTATCAATGCCCCAGTGGATAAAATCTAACAATTACGATAACTTTTACCGGATTTTAGAATGACTCTAAACGACCGTAAAAATTACAAATGCAAAGAAAATTAAATGAACCAGAAAATGTGTTTTTTTTCAACATTTTCAAGTTCCAAAACCAAAATTAATTCTGCCTTGCCCACAAACACAATATCAGTGTTTTTTGCAGTTTCCCAAAACCCATCTGGTCCAAGTTAAGTTTATTATAAAAAGCTCATTCAGATACAGTCAGCGTAGATGCAAACTTGGCATGGCCGACCTCTCGCACCCTCCATACCCACTACAGGGTCTAGACATTATATTGAAAAATATCATGCACACCACAAATACAAAAGAAATACTGCTATTCTTGAGAAAATCTTTACCTGTTTTGGGGAAACATTGGACTGTACTGAGGTTACGTCACCTAATGAAAAACAAATGGTGGTATAGGAATATAACTCCAGTGTTTCATTAATGACTAACTAGCTCAATATGCCTCTTTGTGCCGAGGGAAATGATTCCCAGAATGCCGTGTGTCAATCTAGGCGAGACCAGGCACAAAGTTACAGCAAACAAGACATTACATCGATCTCTGCTCTGCAGCAGTGCGGGAAAGTATGTGACGGGGACAGTATGAAAGTGAACATGTTTGGGAGGGAATGTGGGGAAAAATGGATTCATGGAGATATACCCACCAGCAGGAACTGAGTGAACTCCCCACAGCTCAGCTGCTTCTTCCTGTCTGCACCAAAGTGAGGCTGAACAAACCAGAGTTCCAGTTAAATGGGATGTGCTGGTGAACGCTGGTGTGGCCCAAAACCTGTTTTACATCCTCTGAAATGAGAGAGAAGAATGGCGTCATGTGTCATTGTCTGAAAGGTTCGAGGCTTGGGTTACAAAAACTATGCAGTGTTAGATCTTTATGATGGTACCATTCAACTGAGGTTTAATTGTCTAACCTGAATATACAATTGGGTCCTAAAGTCTTTAATTTCTTTAAAATGTAAAAGACAAAAATTGCTCACTTGTAAAGTATGCTGATAATACATTTTCTAATGTAAACATTTAAGTCAGTTGCAATATTTTCCCCCACAGTCTCAGACATTTGGACGCTTTCTTTTAACTTCACTTTCAATTCTACAAACAGCAAAATTATCTTTTGGAATAAAGAAAAATGAGGCAGAACATTTAGCAGAAAGGAATTCCTCACGGACCACGAGAGCTTCAACACGTTTTTCCCATTTATGCAGGCTTGAAATTTACAGTATGCAGTTATTTAGCAGACATTTGTTTTACGCAGCATTACAACACAGTTCCACTGTGTAGCTGCTCCAGTCCTGCCTTTATTTTATCAGTGTTTATGAACCTGTCAGCACCCTTCTGTCCTCTCTGTATATCACTTTGGAGTCAAATAGCAGCAAGTTTACGATACAAGTTTATTACCTCAAATTTACCTAACAGACATTAAAGGGGAAAAAATGAAAAAAGCCTTGTCATCCATTAATTAAAACATAAAGTCTCACAACCCTAAAAATATCCCTTCATAACATGACTAGCAATGACAGGGTTTATTAAAGCATGAAAAAGACTGTTTAATGTACCAGCGTAAGACCTTTAATGCTTTTAATGACATTAGGAGGGTTATAAACGGGAGTCGCTTCAACACAGAGTGGCATTTCATTTGCCTACCCTCTGTAGTGCATCACAATAAAGTGACTTTGACATGACCATAATCTTCATAGTCAGAAATTATTTGCTTTTTATGTTGATGTGATTATTGCAGTTGAAAAGCAGGTGTACAACACAAATACTGCCTGTTCTTCTGTCTAAACCAGGCGTGAACGGCGCGGTGTGACGTGTTTAAAGCAAATTGCTCTCATTATAATCACTGACCTGCATGTTTAGTTATGGACTTTGGTGAAGTTTATTTGTTATAATTAACAAATTTTACTAATTATAACTAAAAGTGTGATGATCTGTTCTACAAATTTAGGCCTATTTTCTAATCTCCTGAAGCCTATATGTAGTTGTAGCAATACATTTTCTCTAAAAAAAAAATGACGAATGCAGGCAACTCACTCAACAAGCAACATTTTGGCCTGTGTTCTGAGGGCATTCAAAGAACGTTGCGGCTTCAACGTTTCCTGTGCGCTTGCGGCGCGTCATAGATTGCGTCTGACAATGAAGGGTGAAAGAGCTCAACACTGACATACTACTGATGAAATTACCAAGAGACCTTTCAATGGCACCGAAACATTACATCTAAATAACAGAGTCATTTAAATATAGATATTTGCATATGTGCATATGTATTATCTGATCTTATTCCCTATTGACTACAGCGGGTTGATAAAAGTCTTTTTTCTCCGCCTAGGCACTTTGTGGCTCATGCATCTGAAATGAGCTGCTCTGACAGGTCTCACCTACTAAAGGCAAATTAGACTATTTAAGTCAATTAGTGAGTTTTAACACGTGGAAAATACACACATGCTTTCCATCGGCACCAAGCTGTTCTGAAACATACAGGTAACAACAGCAACACCTCATACTGTTAGTGTAAAACTATTATTTTGTTCTTAGCTGGTCTGAAATCAAATAACTACACTGAGCAAACAGCTTAAGATAACATCGATGTCCACTGGGGACTGTTAGAAATAATCTGCATGTTAAACAAAACTGACGTCAGTTAAACAACACTGATCCCGTTTGTCCGTTACCTTGTTCAAAGATAGTGAGCTGTTAAGAAGATTAACCCACCTAACCTCAGCGATTTGTTCTGAGCCTTGTGTATTACCATGAGATCCTTGAATGTTACACTCTATAGCCTCACACCATCACAGCTGAATGCTTAAATCAAATAGTGCTTATTCCAAAACACTTACCATTACACAAGGCAATTGCCTGTTAAATATCATATTAAGCTTGGAACTCCTTTAAAAATCTATATATCTATGTGATGGCAATTGTGCTGTTTAAACATAAACCCTTTCCCTAGTTCCTAAATAAACTAAACAATACTTTACAATAATGTTACATAGCATTTGAATGCAACACTAAATATATACTAACATGTTGTTTTAAAATAAAGCCAATAGGTCATGCGGTAAGTGATTTAACCAAGAAGCAAAACCCACATAACTATTTTTGAAATTTACTACGTTATGGTGTCAAGTGACTCCATAGCTTTTATAAATCAGTGGAAACCACATACAATACAATACATAAATGCTCAATAAATATTAATTTATTTCCTCCATTATTCCTGCTGGGCAATAGATTTCATTAGTCCAAAGGTTGAATGTTTAATGTTGCCCAGCAACAAAACAACCTGGCACATCTATATAGAGTTTGCAGTCAAAGATGTGCATTTATTGGCAGTTTCTTATACAATCAGATTTACCCAAAACATCTACCAAAAGCTTTGCCAACCACGGAGGACTCATCAGTAGCACACAGCACAGACTCAAAGGCCAAAAACCCCTGAAAGGAGATCAACCTAATGGAGACAAGCAGATTTACAGTCTATATACTGTGGACACTTCAGTCTACCAGCCTGCATTACATTATTGTATGATGAGAGGGTATCACTAACTGATTACTGCTTCCCTTCCCCAAACAAAAAAAGGTAGCTCATATTTTCATTGTGAACACTTGACACTTGAGTGATTTGTTCAACTGTAATTATCAGCCTAAAATTATGATGTACAAAACATCTAAACACACAGTCCAGCTTCAATTCTAGGCCCAGAGATTAAGTGAATGACAAAACAATTTGACATAACAGGCTATTCAATGATCCCAATCTTGATTGAAGTGCTTTCAATTTGACTGTCAAATGTCATTACCTTACTGAAAACTGGTCACGTTCAAATAAGACCCCCAGGACAGTTGGAGTTCAGTACACCGAGTGATTACAAAAGAAACAGTCACGTTTCTGTACTGTAAGGAAATGCACCGTATTGCTATACCTGCACTGTATATCCATATACAATATCAATCAAAAATGTAGATACATTTTACTAAATGTATGTCTCTAATGATCTCAAAAACCTTTTGATCTATTGTTTTGTGCATAAATGTTTAAAATGTGTTGCGTAGAAATGTATAACTGGTGCATGTTAAAGTTTAAATGGCATCTTTCAATTCATGGACTAGATTAGATATTGAAGGAAGAGCAGCCAACAACATGCCCAACATGCATTAAAGCCCAAAACAGTTGATAAAAGCTTTTCAGTAGGACATGAGTTTGGTTGAGAACATGCCCAGAAAGAATTCAAATGTGTAATTTTGGCAGCTAAGGGAGGCTGCTTAAAAAATAACATTTAGTTGCTGCATAATTTGCTTTTGTTATTTTAAAGTTTCAGTGATAATTGTTAGGGAATTTAGAAAAATAGCAATACTAAAAATGAGTAGGTGTGTCGAAACGCAGATGGGGAAGCGTTCACGTATTTGGCACTGTTAGCACTTATTGAAATACATAAACATATACCGGAGTGTCAAGATTACTTCATTAGTTCCTTAATGCGAGTTCTCTTTACAGGACAAATGTGTGGTATTGTTAAAAATAATCAAGTAAAGAAGTAAATAAAATTATATCAATAAAGGGAACAGCGCTACTACTGTACTTCTGCAAATGACTAAAAGTTATCATAATGGAGAGCGTGACATTTGCCAAGCCATCATAAACACAAACACACACACACAAATCCACCTCATCAAATAAGCAATTTCAACATTCATAGGAAACCCAGGGGACCATGCAATCTAGTCTTTATTTAAGCGCAGTTCAAAGTTGCCTCAACTCCATTATGAATTTCACAAATGGATACAGCAATTACTCCAGGTCAGTGCTAATGAGCAGTCCCAATGCATGCATCTCTAATTTATTTCAATTTCCAGGGAGCAATGATTACATTTTCGTGGCCACTCTAATTAATTTTGTTACTGATGAAATTCAAAGGAATAGAGAATTTGCGTTTCCAGCATGCCAAATCAGGCACATTGTGGAGTCAAGAGTAATTGTTTTATTAACTAAGCTGACAGTAGTAGAACAGGAGCCTGCGGTTTCAGAGTAGGTGGAGAGAAACTGAGGCGATCTGTAGGCCCAAGCGTGATTAGAAACTAAAAGCAAACACAAATGATACAGCTGCTGCTTTTACACAAAGAAGTTCAGATACCAGAAACCCTAAAAAGGAAGAGATGGCCTTCTAATCACCAGACGGTATCGTTTTCATTTCAGATCAGGTCTAGTCTTGATGATGGTCGATATTGGAAGCATCTTTGCATTCAGTTCCTTCCTATCAACATAGGCAGAAATCAGCTACAGAGTGGATGAAGTTTCCTCAGCCCTGCGCCAGACATGAGCCTCATGATGGTTGATTAACAGTTCCTTGACTACTAAAAAACAATTACGCAGACACACGGACACAAAAAACCCTCGAGATGTTCTAGCATCACGTAAAACAATCTCAAGCAATAAATGTTCTCCAACCATCAACTAACATGGCACAAAACCAAAAGGGTTCATTTTAATGTAACCTACGGCATGCATTTCTTAAATATAACTCTGTTTAATACTGTAAGTTTAATAATATGGTATTTAGAAAACGTAATGGCCAAATAAAACTGCAAAAAAACTCAAACAGTACAGTGCCACAGAATCGTATCTTCTGCATTTTGCAGTTATATATTTTCATTTTACTCTATGCATTCGTAATCAACATTACAACAGGTTTATCATCCATGCATACATTTTACAAAGCCTATTTCTCACCCAGCAGATGCTGCACACGTTTAAATTGTGTTGCTTCCAAAACAGAAAGCTGCTGGTAAACACTGTCCTTAACCGAAACACTATTTACAGACTTATTATTTCAGTGGTTTAGCGTAGCAGCTTTTATCCGTGACAGGTGAGAAGAGAGCACCTTCAATAAGCTCTGGCCCTGTCATTGTCACTGACAACCGTGGATGCGATGGGACACGGGCTGGTTTAGCTTTCCCTGAGTGCATACCTCAGACCAGCCTGAAGCCACATGGGCATAGACTGCCATTTTCTCAGCATGAGCTCTTTACAAAGTTTTAACCCCCAAGAGACTGCAGAGTTTCACACTTGAAGAGTTTTTCCATCAAAAATGGAGAGAGAGAGCGAGAGAGAAAGCGAATAAGAGAAGAGAATGTGTCTGGCAGATCTTTGAATCAGCAGGGAAGTCTACATGTGTTGAATGAATGATTCAGAACCGTTGGCAGGATGCCGCTCAAACAGGGCTGAGTGAATAAAGGAGAAGTGATTCAGTGCCTGATGGATGTCACCATATCACTTGATTTATTCCAGCTCAGGAGGAGGTAGAAAATGCATCATGCTGTTTGTACCCATCTCATGAAACAGAGATAACCTGTGAATCATCTCAATCAGATGAAAACCCACCTCAGTTGTAAAAACATTTTGTGTTCGCCAAAAACATTCGCTTCCAAGAAAATCCACACAAACAGATTCAGCTGTAGATGGGTAAGAGCTTTCAGCTTTTCTAATTCACATTTATAACGTTGAGTGTTGCGTTCTTTTCTCTTTTTTACGTAACTAGGCTTGACCTTGACTTAAAGCTGTTGACGTGATTCTTTGAGGCGTAGGCCCCAGAAATCAAGTTTCTTTCATTTTCCAAAATCTTAACAGCTTAAAGGTTCTGCCAACACAACCAACCCCTGCGAAATAACAGACTGTACGTCCACGTCTTTATTTAACCTGCTCAGTACTGAGTAAAATTAAAAAATAAATCCTTGTTCCCAAAAAAAGTAGCATAATGCTAACCAATTCACTCTATGAACCTTTTCCATAAGCTTGATTAAATCACACAATCCTCTTACTTTTACTCAAAGCCCTGCAGATAAAAACGATGCAGAGAATCAGAGCTCAGGCCATGAATCTCTAATAGTTATCCGTTAATAGCCGAGATGCAGCAATTTATCCGTCCTCAAAGTCGCACAAAGCATGAGAGCTGAATGGCACAGGCAATTACAGTGCATGTGTACCTCTCCCGGAGCATGGCGGCCCTAATAATGTGTGCCGCATGACCACATGCACTCCGCGCGGAACGCAGCCCGGGCGGTTGCCACGGCAACGAACAATCTTTTGGACTTACGCCGGCGTATCATTGGCCATCATTATGTATCATTAAAAACATACATATTAATGCAAAAAGGGGTTGAGCCGCGCTGCCTGAATGGAGCAGCACCTGAGCAGAGTGTGGCGTGTTAAGATGTCTGACCCTTTATCCTAATGCAGGATTAAAAGCACAAGATACCGCAGTATAATCCACAGCCATTTTACGGCAAAGACTTTGTTTAGAAGCCATCTGAAGTGTAAACTGTAATTTACAAAAGCTGTGAATTATTAATGAAAAACACAAATGCACGCTGTATGTTGATCATTGATTTAAATAGGAAATTTGTTAAGACAACATCATTAGTATTAGGAGGTATTTGCAAGGCATTTTGACTTGTGTGTAAACTATAACCTGCCGAGATTCAAGGACAACACATCAAAAATGAACAACAACAAACACACTTCTGGTCTCATCAACAACACCTGCTAGTGAGGTGATGGGCTGCTTGGACAGTCGTGTGTCTGTTTAACATGCCGGAACTTACACAGTCCTCTGGGACATGTGGGCTGTCCATTCCTTGCCACACTTACATACTGAAAATAAATTAAATAAAACTGGGCTAATATCATATAAGACTCTGAGGCCACTGCATGAATAGGGTTAGAGATTTTGGAGTCTATTTAACATCAATGACACTGGATTCACAACATTAATGACAACAGTCTGATACCATATGCTTTTCCCAAACTACACAAACTACAGAGATAACAGTGTGATCGATGCATCCTATAGAATTAAACATAAAAAACTCAAAGCATTTGCCACTGAAACACAAATAATGATTTTT
>JBAJNP010005154.1:0-30172 GCA_036877545.1 Yasuhikotakia modesta
AGTGTAGAGTGATTTGTGGTGTTGTTGTACGTATTTAATAGGGCGAGCTTTCTTTTGAGAAAGATTGCCTGGTGGAAGGAGGGCGATTAGGAATTATGAATAATGGGACAAATTACAGGGAAGTGAGACAGTTTCGCACGGACCACCATTTGGTCCGGTTTTATTTCATCACACAAATCTTCTCACAATACATGGAGAGCATTCTGGCTGACTTCAGACAAGGCATGAAACCAGACGTGGTCATCGTGAATTCGTGTGTGTGGGACGTGTCCAGGTTAGCTTCACTTCATTAAGATATTGAGAAACATGCAATGCAGAAATCTAATAAATTGTATTGTGCATGATTTATGTCATACAGGTACAGCCGCGACTGGGCCGTTGTTTACAAACAGAACCTCAACAAGTTCTTTGGGCAGCTAAAGACCATTTTGCCGGAGGAAACTCTGGTGATCTGGAACCTGACAATGCCTCTGGGCAAGAAGATCACAGGAGGTTTCCTGGTTCCAGAGGTTAAACAGCGTTTAGAGACTGAACTGCCATCAAAGTTTTTACTATTAACTAGACGCAGCCGTTCTATGTTGCTATGAATGGGAGAAAGTTTGTGGGTTCTAGTTACAGAAGTCCTTAAGAAACAACAGCTGGTTTAATGTAGATTGTTTTATGGTGATTTTATAAATGTTTGTTTCCACCATTCAAGTAGGCAGGACATTGTAACCTTGTATTGTCTGTTGTCTTCTGCCTGGACGTTGCAAAGATAATGAGCTAAAGAGACGTTGCAGTAATGCAGGGTTGTTTTTGTGTCTTGCCCACATCTCAGATACAGCACATGGGTCCCACAATCAGATTTGATGTAATCGAGGCTAATTTCTACGGAGCTACTCTAGCTAAAGCGTATGGATTTGACGTGTTGGACATGCACTTCCTGTTTCGCTTTAGCCTGCACCTGCGCATGTCTGATGGTATTCACTGGAACGCTGTTGCGCATCGCAGGATAACATGCCTGCTGCTGGAACACACTGCTCAGGCGTGGGGGGTGGAACTAACAAGCCCTGGTAAGAAATGCAGGATTTTATCTGTTAGCATAAATGTGTCTGTTTTGTTTTTCACCTGCTCTTCATTACAGGTGAGTGTAACGCAGGAAATCACCTGGCGTTTCCTCCCCATCCTTTCCAGCAAACTACAAGAAATCTTGTTTACTCTCAAAGTACAAAACAGCTTTTTGAAATGCTTGATTTTTGATCTGTCATACTGCAATTGACCTGCGTACATATTTAATAAATGTACATTTATTCACCATAGTAATGCAAAATTAAGTTGAATTTTGAAAATTAACAGAATTAATAGTACAATGAAACATTATCATTATGTTCTGGTTGACGCTGTAGCTATTAGTTATGTCTGGATATTTTGTTTATTTTTAGGTCAGAACATTTATCCTCACCCTCCAGATCCAGTCTGGAGACAGGAGCAACAGTACATTAGCTGTGGGCCACAGTTCTGCCGAGACGATGTACCTCCACACTTCACAGCAGGTTACCACAGCTTTGAACCAAAGGATCTCAGAGGTTCAAACACATTTTTATTACTTTCCTTTCTCATATTTTGTTTATATTTAGGACAGAATATTTACTTTTATTCTTCAGATCCAGTTTGGAGACGGGAGCAACATTTTAGTCAGTACATTAGCTGTGGGCCCCAGTTCTACGAAGACGATGTACTGCCACATTTCACAGTTGGTTACCACAGCTTTGAAACAGAAGCTGTCAGAGGTTCAAACCATTTTATTACCTTCTCATTCACCTTCATCTTTAATATCATCTAAGTTCAGGAAGAGCTAAAGATTTGTTTGTTTTTTAGGTGGGGACAGTTCGGCTGCCCCCCTCAGGCCGATGAACAACTTGGTTATGAAGAAGAAACGCAGAAGACCCTATAATCCATACACACGAGAGAAACCACGTCAACTCTAGAGACAGTTCATCCACTGAAACAATTTTTCAAACTTTATTTTTTTACATTAAAGGCAGATGTTCTGTTTGCCAGTTATCACCTTTGCATTCTGAAGGATGTGTGTGTGTTAAAACAAGCATTATAATGTTTCTAAAGTCTCTTTATTTCATTGCTTTTAGTCACAGTAGCATTTCACGATAGAATCTGTAACAGTGACGGTTTGTCACTATAAAATTCAGCACCAAATATTTCTGACCAAACATTTATACGCAATAAACATTTAAAACAATTGTGATGAAATTGTGTTGATTGAGTCTTTTGATTTCACCAGGTAACGCTTCATATTGTTGAAGACTGTATTACAACTTGCACATCTTATATTTCTAATGGGGGGTAATGCGAGGAGTTATCTGATAGCAGAAATAAGTAACTCCTCTCATCTGCCCCACCTCCTGAACTCCTACATCAGCTTCTACATCTGCTCCTCTGACCTCCTTCTCCAGCCACACCAGCCTGGCATCAGGGTCCTCATCTGAGAACTGGAGGAGGTTTCCTGAGGGTCTCAGGACCTGCAGGCATCGTCTGATGATCTGACCGGCTTTGACCTGCCCTTCCTTACACCTGACCAAAGCATCCGTCGTTCCCTTATCCAGAATCAAGTCCAGGCTTCTGTCTCCAAACCGGCTCTGTAACTGTGTGCAGTCCAGCTCCAGGAAGCAAAGAGCAGAGGCCGGGTTCTGCGGCCGAACCGGTGTGCTGGTGTTCTGCTGCTCCAGAAGTCGTACAGCCACCGGAGAAAAATCAGCACACGTCACCCTCACAGCACACGGGGAGCTTCTGTAGATACACGGTCCCACCGCGGAGGTGCCACAGCCCAGGTCCAGAACGTGCAGCGGGCCGCCGTGGGACCCAGACATGGTCTGAATGACGGGTAGGATGAAATCCTGGACTGACTGAAAGCCGAAGAACCACTCGAAGTTGATGCATTTGCCTTTGCTGCCGTTCTCAGTGTAGAATCTGTCCCACGTCGCCTGTTTGTCCATGTTGTCCATCAACTCATCTGTGAATAAATACATCATGTCATTTTTTACTTCAAACAACAGATTGTCATTGTCAGAAACTCAATGATAAGCAATGAATACATGCATATATAATATGCATATGTGATATAATATATATATATATATACATGCGTATACAGATACTGTACTTATACAGTAGGCGTATGTACATGCATTTATACGTTTGGATGTATAACAGAGACAGAAGCGGGTGTACATATACTAACCTGTCAGGCTCGTGTGGTGCCATCGGTTCCCCTTCACCAGCTTTTGTAAAGTCCTCCGTTGAAACGCAAATCTGTTTAATATAAACATCATACACACCGACCGCACGTGCGACCGAATGACGTGACCCGGAAGTGCTCGTGACCCGGAAGTGCTCCGATCGCAATGAAGTCAAGATGGCGGACGAGCAGCAGGAACCATCGCAGGGTGAGAAAACATGCATGACATCCTTAAACCAGAGCAGGATCCGGGTCTGACGGCACAGCTCGCGTTACACGTCAGATCTGATTTAAGACAAAACGCCCATATATCTGTGTTTTAACACGCTGTCATAACAGTGGCTGTATTACATCACGATTAATCCCAGACTGGGAAACACAAATGTGATCTTTCTGTATACATGCATTTATATCCACATTGCGATGTGATGTAAATTCGTGTGGGTTCAGCGGTTCAGTCACGTCTGATTTATACAGAAAACGTGATATATTAAGTTAAATGTCTTGAGGTTTGAGCGTCTGATGTTACGAGTGCAGCCCGGTATAATGATAAACAACATGAGACGTTTTGTAAGTGACTTAAACATTCATGGATGTTGGTGTTTTTACATCAGGAGTGAATTGCCTCGCGTATGATGAAGCCATTATGGCACAACAGGACCGAATTCAGCAGGAAGTGAGTGATTTAAATCTTTACTGTCATTCTGTGGCCAGAGTGTTTATTACAATCATTTAAACACCATAAACATGCTGTTAGGTTACAACAGTGGCAGAATTATATTTTCATGCACTAAAACGTAAAGCATCATTTTGACCATTTTAGGTGAACAATTACATTAATTCTGTTACTTTATCTGCTTGTTTTGAATAGATCGCCACCACTAACCCTTTAGTGTCCGACAGACAAGATCTCTCTGTGCTGCAGGGTGAATACGCCGCTGAAGACACAATCTACCAACTCAAGATACAGGTGACTTCAGTTTTATCAGCAAACTGTGTTCACACTGCACACGAATCCAGTTTCACATCCGATCTGAGACTGACTGTCTGCACTCACTTTACAAACCATGACATCAGACTGTAAACAGACGTCTGTAAACAAACATCTGTAACGTGTTGTAAAATCTTTCTCTGGTTAAAGACTCACACGCTGTCTCACACAGGACCTTCACAAAAAATATTCCTACATTCGGAAGACGCGGCCGGATGGGAACTGTTTCTACAGAGCGTTTGGATTCGCACATTTGGAGTCACTGCTGGATGACAGCAAAGAGTTGCAGCGGTTTGTTCCTCTATAAATCAGCTTACAAGTTTCGTTTGTAGTGCTGGACAAATGTTTGTGTTTCTAATGTTACTTTAACGCTTTAGGTTTAAGGCTGTGGCTGCTAAGAGCAAACTGGACCTTGTGAACCAGGGATTCACGGAGTTCACTATTGAAGATTTTCACAACACAGTGAGTCAATTGGTTAAAAAAAACATGTAACGTCACTAAAGCAGGAATCTGCATGAATTCTGTTGACCCACAGGAGAAATATTTGCTGTGGTTTGTTTTGTCTTTGACAGTTCATGGATTTGATTGAAGTGTGTGAAAAGCAACAGTCGCTTGGAGATCTGCTGAGCTCCTTTAATGAACAGAGCGTCTCCGACTACATCGTGGTTTATCTGAGACTCCTGACGTCTGGATACCTGCAGCGGGAGAACCTGTTCTTTCAGCACTTTGTGGAGGGCGGTCGCTCCGTTAAAGAGTTCTGCCAGCAGGTGAGAGAGAGACAACTGGACCACTATAATACTGTCTGTTGTAACTCGCTGCCCTTTAGTTCTGTTCCAGTGTAAAATGTTCTATATTCACAAAACCGTGTACATGTAGCGACATTCTAACTTTGTGTGATCAGCAGACCTTTGTTACCAGTTGTTTTTGCATGTGGTTTCCTTAAGAACCGTATTCTGCCATTTAAAATACACCGCAAGATCTTTTACTCATTGGCGGCGTTTCATTTTTAGGAGGTGGAACCCATGTCAAAAGAAAGCGACCACATCCATATCATCGCTTTAGCGCAGGCGCTGAACGTGCCCATCTTAGTGGAATACATGGACAGAGGAGAAGGAGGATCCGTGAACCATCACATCTTCCCTGAAGGAAGTGAACCTCGCATCTTCCTCCTGTACCGTCCCGGCCACTACGACATCCTGTACAAGTGATATTCTGCGGTTCTGTTGTGAAGAACCCAAACCAGTTCAGCAAAGTTTTATCAGCTGTATGCAAGCCTTACGATTAAACGGTTCTGAATTCAGTTTCCTCTTCATTACAAACTGATTTTTTTTCCCAGTACAGAATTAAAATCTCTTAATGGCAGAAAAAGCGACGTGTCAGGTGACAGTATTGGGTTTGTACAGTGGGGTTATATTGTGGTTGTAAATGTAAACATGGTTTAAAGTGTTTGTGTTCTGTTGCCTCATGAGTTTTATTAAACTGATTTACACCAGCATGTGTGAAGCCGGTTACTCACCTTACTGTGAAGTGTTGACAGTCACTCAGTCTGTAAAATGGTTTAAGCCAAACCCACAATCAGCTTTTCATCTGACAAGTTTTAATGCTGCACACATGACAGATCTAAGCAGTTACTTGTGTTCCAACAACAGAAAATAGTGTCAACTAACATTTTTGGCTAAACATTTACTTGAAATCCAGGACAGCAGAGAGCAGGAACCATCGTTGTGTTTGTGTCTCACCAAAGCCGTCCAGCCGGAACCAGAACAACAGCGGACAGAAACCCAGACAGAAACACGCTCTCCTGACATTAAACACAAACCGATGAGCAAATACAACATCTGCTGCAGTGATGCACGCAGTGGCTTCACTGAATAACAGCGTTAACTTACCGCAGCACGAATCTTCGCTTTAGCAGATCTGAGCTCAGGTTAAATGGCTGAATAAACGCCTGTTTGGGGAAAAATCTTGTGTTTTTGAGGCTGCAGAACCAGAACCAGAACCAAAACCAACAGATTTATTATGATGTTAATGACGCTCACCTGTGTCATTTAACCTGGTTAAATCAGTCAATGACTCTAAACGTCTCCATCTGGTTTGTAAGTAACAAAATGCATCGATATAATTTCTGATGTGACGTTTTAATGGCGTGTAATAGTGCAGGATGTGAAATCATTTCTGCACACAAAACACCCAAATAAAACTCAAGAAAACACATGAGCTTCAATGAACACGTTTAAATGACGGAAAGTTTTCAATAAACCACATATTTACTTCCTGTGTTAAGCTATTTATCATGTATGATACAACCAACAAAAGCAGTTTAGAGTAAATAAAATACGTTTATACAAACTAAAGCAAATTAAACAACAAAAACAAGCACTGGGCCACATTTATGAAATTCACACCTATGAAAAAAATTCAAATACAGATCAAATCTTTAAACTGTTTTGCAGGGAAAAACATTGCAAGACTTTCAAGGCAGTTTCAGTTACTGAAGCAGCATTTTCACGTTCAGTTTCTCTCACAAAGCATAAAAATCTAGTAGCATTTATCCAAAAGTCTCCATGTCAACATGTGACAGTGTGAAAAATACACAGTGCATCTCATTTAACTAATAAAACCTTCATTATATTCCACCGACTGCAGCGTCTGTTAATGGCCTTCAGAGTTCTGATTACTGAAACGTTACAAAGGGTTCCGATAAGCCAAGGCTGGTATTTTTACAAGGTTATTTGTGAAGTTCCTCAAAACAATCTTTGGTAACAAGAATTAGCAGAGAAAAGAGAAACAGAGCAAATGAAACAAGTATTTCATTTAAAAACACATTCCAGTTATAACAGAATGAAACTTTGACTTAAACACTTTTTGCATCCATTATGTACATTCCCTCAATGTACATACAATTCTTTACAAAACCTTTTTAGATGAAATAATCAAAAATAACAATTACTCCAGAATGAAACCTGACCGCAAAATTTTCAATATGTACGACGGAGGGTAAAATACAAAAGCAAACCATTAAAGCACTGATGAAGAACTGATATAACAGATATCATGTGTAACTTCACACACAAAATAACAGCAGAACGCGGATCATTCTCCTTCATTTATTCTAAGTAAACCGTCGGCACACATGCAGTTCATGTTCTTTGGCGGTTTGAAGTGTCTGAGGTTAGCGTGTGTTTGCTGAATCCTTGTTAGCGCAGCTGCAGTGAAGCCCTACAACATGCAGTAGTGATGAAGAGTTGAGTTTCCAGCTCTGGTCCGACGATCCTTGATTGAGTTTCCGTCTCTGGTCCGATGATCCTCTGTGATATTTTCTTGAAGGGCCGTTCAGGTTCTGCTCCACACATGGGTACAGACGGCGTCAGTAACAGACAGCGTCAGTAACAGACGTAGCCCAGGCTCTCGCGGAGACCCCTCAGCTGCTCCTCGCCCAGCCTGATCTTATCATCCAGTTGTCTCTGCTCCACCAGCAGAGCTGCTTTCATTTTCACAAAGTGGCTGTAGTCCCTCATCTGTTCTGGGGTCAGGCAGCGAGCCAGAACCCGACCCACAGCCTGCTCACGCTGGTCCACATGTTCCTTCAGCTCCTGAGCTTCTCCCAGCTGCACCAGCAGCTGCTTCTTCTTCTCCAGAAGCTGTAGCTTCAGTATCAGAGAGAGAGAGAGAGGGAGGGAGAGAGAATGAGAGAGAGAGAAAGAGAAAATGAGAGAGAGAGAGAGAGAGAGGGAGG
This sequence comes from Yasuhikotakia modesta, assembly GCA_036877545.1. Taxonomy (NCBI): domain Eukaryota; kingdom Metazoa; phylum Chordata; class Actinopteri; order Cypriniformes; family Botiidae; genus Yasuhikotakia; species Yasuhikotakia modesta. The sequence goes on from JBAJNP010005154.1 coordinate 7,960, forward strand.
GAGAGAATGAGAGAGAGAGAAAGAGAGAGTTTTAAATGAAATAATATGGAACACATCCTGATCAAACAAAATTATAGAGGCAGAGGAAGCAACACATGAAACTTGATTTATTCTTGGAAGACATTACAAACATCTTACATCATCATCATCTCTCCTTACCCTCTCGTGGTGACCTGTCTCTGGATCCACGCAGTCCAGGGCGCTTTCCACCCGGAGCAGCCGCCCGGAAAGAGACAGCAGCAAACTGGTGACCTTGTCCAGATCTCCAATGAACATGCGGTATTTGTCCACCTCGTTGGGTTTGCAGATAGCGAGAACCAGCCTCTCTACCTCCTCTCCCAGCTGGCTGTTGGCCCGAATGTCTTCCTGCAGGTCCCTCTGAGCCTCCCGGAGAACCGCCAGCTTCTTACGGAGGCTCTCCATCAGCTGCTTCTGTGAACACATTTGATCGCTGTCAGGACGTTGTTCTGCACTTTGACTGCATGCAGATACACAGCAGTACGTCCTCATCCTCACAACAACTGACTCACAACTATCACCTTATAATTGAGCTCCTCTTCCTCCTCCTTCCTGTCGTAGGAGGTCGACCACGGGACTTGAGCTGTAGATGTTCCTGCCCTGGAAGATCTGAGGAGACATGAGGAGACATTTCTACTGATCTGTTCACTATAGCGTGTGGACGGTTATGAGCAGTGGCCCAAATAACATTCTTAAAATATTAATACAACATAAAAAACTAGATGTTCCTCCACCAGACTTATAAACAATGTTGCATAAACGTTGTACCTCTCCAGAGTGCCTCCGCTGATAGGATGGCCTCCTCTCCAACTCTCTCCACCCGTTTCTGTCTCTACACTCTGAGGAAATAAATCTCCCATCAGCTCCTTTCTAGATACTCCATCGTCCTCCTCCAGGATGGAGTCCACCAGAGAACCTCTCGTCCCTCTTGTAGTTCTCGTTGATGGAGCCTCATCTTCTGGCATGTTGTCAAGGTCCGTTTCCAGCACGATAACTGGTCGGGCGAAACCTTGCATCTCCATCTTTCCCTCCGTTTCTCTCGTGTCTACCTCTCCTGCTCGCTCGTTCTCACAGATCTCGTCTATGTCCGTCTCTATAGGCACATTCTCATCTTCAATGCTTGCTGGGCTTTGAGAGGAACTGTTCTGGAGTTTAGGAGCTACACCAGGAAAGCCCACAGGCTGCAGCTGGTTGTTGTTCATGGAGAAGTAGGATTCTGGAGTTGCAGAAGAAATGTTCTCTGGAACTTCCAAACATCTAGTGCTGGTTTGTGCAGTAGAGTGGTGAGAACTGGACCTTTCCCACTCTGCCTGGTGCTCATGAAAGATGGGCTTCACAAATGCGGATCTGGACTCATGTTTTGACATTGGAGCAGTATGGACAGGAACTCTAGAGTTGAACAGAAGAAAATACAAACGGTTTAGTGACATTGATGCATTCAGGGTCCAAAATATTTTCCAATATTTTTCAAATATTTTACTTTTTCTCTGTCAAAAAGATTATATGTAACTTAGCCTTTTAACTGCATTTTGTATAAAGTTAACTATGCAATCTGGTTAAAAATGAACAATTATTTAATTATCAAAACATGTCTGAGTCTGACATTATTATATACATGCATGTGTAGATCTGGATGTTATATCTTACCTGTCGCACGGTTCCGGCTGAATAAACTCTCTTCTTCTGTCATAGCTGTGAGGAGGAATCGCTCTCTCTCTCGGAGGCGGGGCTACAGGTTTAAAAGTGCGGCGTGTGCAGGAGGGGCTGGGAGGAGCCACTGACTCCTCTTTACAGCAGCAGCGACGGTTCTCTGTGACCTCCCTGGGAGGGAGACTGTAGGAGCGCGGGCGTGTCGTCTCAGGAACGCCGGGAGGGCGGGATGTGCACTGCGGGCGGGGCGGAGAGGATAAGGGGGAGGAGAAGAGGTTGTGGTGAGACATCCGCCTCTTGTGGAACTCCTCCCATTTTGGAGGCGGTGGACGAGGAGGAGGTGGGGCTTTCTTCTTCTTTACCTCACCGACACCCACCCTGTCCTCATCCAGATCGCCCAGAGTGGACGCACGTGTCCGGCTGACAGCGGCAGGAACGCAATTCAGATTCTGTGACTCCACACGAAGGTCATTCTCTGACATGGCCCGATTTCTGAGAGGTGAAAGCAGCACAGGGCGCTCCTCAGCACTCTGGCTGTTCTGACCGATGAACGTTTGGACAGCAGCAGCCTCTGGTGTTCTGGAGATGTTTCTGCACCTGTAGTCCCTGCATGACAGGAAATAACAACCGTTAATGACTTGAAAAACAGTTCTTCATCGTAAGCTCTTAAAAATACAGTTTTTCAGTTTGTATGTCTCTTATATTTATACTGTTGGTTTAGTTTGCATGTCTTGTGTTGTTTGTTGTTTATTCTGTTATTGTGTGGAGCTGTTAAATGGCTGTTGTTGGATCTGTGGTGACGCCTCACCTCTCTGTCAGACTGAACATCCTGTTTAGTTTGGCTGGTTCCTGTTCTCTTGCAGGATGAACCTGTAAGACAAACACGAGTAACATGTAGATTTGGGTTTTAAATTCTCTCTGACCCATTTTACTATCAGCCTTTAAAGAAAGCAGATGTTCTGTTACAACTGTTCATGGAACCACACCAAAAAATATACAAATAAAAACAAAAAGCTAAAGAATAAAGTGTTTTTGTCAGTATTTTTACTAACTATGTGCACATTTATTTATGAACAAAATAGATACATAAAAACATTTTAATGTACTCTTATTTAATTTACTTTAAAACTACAGAGAAACAACATCAACAGTATTTTTATTACTGTGGTTCTGATAAAATCAAGCATATTTTATGGAGTGACAAACGATGCCTCACCTCTGTTAGGGTGTAGCTCCTGGTCTTGTAAGGGTGACCATCATACGAGCTGTGCTGGCCAGTGACGGGGTGGAACGCTGAGCAATGCTTCTGGCTGCTGGTGGCAGTGTTGCTATAGTGCTGCTCAGAGATCTGATGACAGGGGAGAAGCTGAGCTCTGATTGGCTGCTTCCAGCAGACATCATGAGATGATGAGTGAGGAACTCTGTTACTGTGTTTTGACTGAAGAGTTTCGATCTCTCTCCGTCTCTGTCTGTCTTCCCATTCAAGTCTCTGTTGCTCTTTCTCTCTTTCTCTTCTGGCTCTTTCCTTCTCTCTCTCTTGCTCTCGAATTCTCTCTTGCTCTCGTTCTCGCTCCCTCTCTTTCTCCATCACTCTCACTTTCTCCATCTCTCTCTCTTTCAGCATCTCCCTCATTATTTCCTGGTCGTGCTGGGCCCTCAGAAAATGTCCACCAGTGTCCAGAGAGTTCATGTAGGCTCCATCTTGCACCACACCCTGATAGGAAAACCTCCTGCGGTTCAGGTGAGTGGCTGACTCAGGCGGTTCAGGTGAAGACGGGTGGTTTTGTCTACACAGCTTTTCTGGTTTCAGAGTTCTGAAGCCTGAGAGGTTTGTTACAGACTGACTTAACTTCCTGCTAGTTTCCTCAAAAAACCTCCTCCGATCTGCAAAGGGCAGAATGTCACACTCTTCAGATCGACCTAAACGACCACTGGTGGACGTTGTCCTGCTTCTTGTCATACCTGATTTTCCGGACCACGTCTGTCCTGCAGACTCAGTGCTCTTGCTCTCAGTGGGCGTCTGGTTGGGCAGCAGAGTTTCTGGTTGAAGTTTTTGTTCTGGTGTCCAGCGCCATCGCCGCGGTTTGCCCGCTGGTGCTACTTCCTCCACTACACGCACACACACTTGTCTGCTGTGTTGAGAGATCTGCGCTTGTGTCTGAGAGTTTTGACAACTTACAACTTTTGTTCTGGGATATTCTTCAGTATGTGTGGTATCATGCAGCAGAACCTCTGGAGATGTCTGTTTGGATTCTTGCAAGGAGGCAGGAGGAGGGATTGAAGGAGGAGTTGTGAAGGTTTGTGCTCTGTTTTGACTGCTCTCTGACTCCACGTTAAGATCTGCAACCTCTTCCTCCACCATCTCCTCATCACAAGATAAACCACCAGAGTTTCTGCTTTTCTGAAGCTGGGCCTTTTTTCTCTGGATCTCATTTCGCAGGTTGGTGGCAAAACGCTCACTCCTGCGGCGTGATTTAGAGTTGCGGAACTGACGCTTTTGTGAAGGCTTTGAGACTTCACCATCATTCACCCTCGATTCTTCTCCAAAGCTCTCATTAGGGGGAACGTCCACACGAACTGCATGGTTAATGGAACCATGCTCAGAGAATGCATTTCCTGTAGGATTTTCAGACACATTCGTAGATGGCCCCCACATACTCTGTCCACTTTCAAGTGCTTCTTGTTCTAACCTGGGTTCCTCAAGTTCTGAAGTTGATAATGAACCAGGGGTGGAACATCTGCTTGCTACCCACTTACTCTGGGCCATATCGGGGCTGATGTCATTGAGATACAGAGGAGACTGTGACCACTGGCATGTGGGGGATGTAGACTGTTCATTTTTGACACTGGAAAAGTCCATCATACTCAGCTGAGATGCTAGAAGTTTCTCAGGAGCACTGTGTCTGTGCATGGCTGGCTGGAGATCTCGTTCTGGCTGAAGCTGGGTATCAAAGTGCTCATTTATATTCCTTTCCAAAAAATTTGGAGGTGGAGACATCTCTGCAGATTTTGATTGGTTCTCCACATCTGGCTGTCTGTCTCTACTTGATTTTCTCTGAGAGTTGAAGGTATAATAAGGTTCTACGCTGCTCCCTTTAAGGTCATGTTCACCGTCTTGTTTTCCATTCAGATAAACGTTGGCAGTCGACACTTCCTGGATGGGAGGTTGATCTTCAGTCAAGCAGCTGTCTGGATCTGGAATGCCTACCGGAGCAGACACACATCGTTTATCTTTGGCTCCTGCTTGGCTCCTGGTAGGCCTGAAACTGTCCTTCCTCACGGGCGGCTGTGGTGGCACAAAACGCTCATCCTCACAACTGTAGGAGGACGGTCGAACTTTAACCTCTGGCCTGTGAGACAGCATCTTGGATTGAAGGCCTTCACACTTTTCCTGCAGATCTCCATGGCTGCTAGGAACAGAACGTTGACCTCCGTCTGGACATCTGCTAGAAGAACCTAGGAGGTTGTCCATGGAGTTGGTCTCCTCAGGTTTGACAGAGACAGTGTAATCAGACGTGTTTGAGCCGACAGAGAAGGAGCTGTAGGCGGAGTCACGTTTGTTGCTGAAGATAACCGGATCGATGGGAGACAGCTGGCGATCATAGTAACCCTGGTTGGCAGGAATCTCCAGGCTCTCCATGCTTCCTACTGAGCTGCTGTGGTCTGTGCTGTAGTGTGTGGTGATATGACCCCAGTGCATGGACAGCTCACTGCGAAACCAAAAAAAACACAAGTGAAAACATGGCAGCTTCATATCAAATAACAATAACTGTAAATGATGGGGTTACAGTAAGTAAATCTGAGCTGTAAATCTCTTCATGATTAAACAGAAGCATGAAGCCACTCCACCCGTATAACAGAGGAAGAACGCAAGAGAACATTTATGCCTCCACAGGGAAAACCACCAACACTTCCAGTCCCATCTCACACCTCTCCACACGCAACAGGAGGAAATCCCTCCTTGACTTTTATAACATTATATCTGCCCAATGTAATAAAAAGCAATTAGCCAGAGAGCAGCTCTCTGCCCTGATGTTTGACAGGAAGTGAACTTTGACCTGCAGGCCTGTACTGCAGTAACGTAGCCTGACTGAGAAGCTGTACCTCGCTCACACATCTACACCTGCTAAAAACAATGTAACAAACAACAGGAAGTGATGTCATTCTAAACACCAACTTTAAAATAATATAAAACTGCAATTCATAACTTTTTGTATTAAAAAAACAAAACAGAGTGTTTATCACAATTTCATTATCTTACTCTGATTCACAACAGTTAGTTTATAATAATGATCTCTGTTTGAAACAGAGAAACTAACAATGAGTGAAAAGTTATGGATTGTAAAATTAGGGGAACAATTTAAAATTACAAATCAAGTTAATCAATAAATCTAAACATACAGCATCCAAACCTGCTAACTATCAAAACAAAACCTTCAAAACCTCATTTTTCAACAGTAGCGTTTTTCAGTAACCTTTAACAGTAACTGATTACACAATTGGAATTCGTTTGGGCTCTTCCAGTCCTCAGTGCAAACAAACAGCAGAAGTTAAAGGCTAGAAGTTAAAGTTTTGTGAGCTCTGCTCTGATCTGTAAAGACTGTTTGAATCACAAGTCTGAAAATAGTGCTGCGTCCGGTGAGGACATGTTGACATAAGATGTGAGATCACCAGCTTCCTGCTGATTGTTTTCCTTGTGAAATTAGCTGGAAGCAAAATTCCCGAGTTCAACAATGGCTTCTATCTCTCTCCCTCTCTCTCGCTCACCCACAAAGATCTGTTAAAGCCATTTGTGGCGACAACAAGGGTTCAAAAGGTCTTTGCAAAAATGTTAAACACCAAATTATTGAAGTCTTCTCAAACTGAGGTGTGTTGTGGAGGTGATACCAACCTGTTGTCACTTCCAGAATGCCACTGTACACTGAAAGGCGTGAGATGGAGCTGCATAGCCTGAGGGCCATGGGAGGTGTCAGCGGAGCCCGGGCTGCACAGGGCCTCTGACAGCTTCGCCAGGTGCCAGGAATGGGGACGAATCAGTGGCACACTGCGTCTGCTCCAGGACACACAAACAAACAAAGTCAGACAGTTGTGAACAGTGTGGATACAAAACATCAAGCATCAATTTCTGACTAGAAGAAACCACAATATTCAAACCACAGCATTCAGCAATGTGGAAAAGACCCTGAATTTCCAAGGCAAGTCCATCTTGATAAACGCAGAAAAGAATCAAGGGAAATCTCTGTTTGAAGTTGCATGTGGAACAATATCGTATCCGTCACTCACCGCTTTACTAAAATGTGAGACCGAGACGTTTCTTCTGAAAACGTTCAGCAAAAATTAATTTATAAAATAACAGCACTTGTGGAACAAGGCCTAAATTCCAGGTACATCCCATCATTTTCATTGAAAGGAGAACAGTATTCCCAAACATTCCAGATGGTAATATGGTTCCCACGGGAACAACGGTTTTGAGGGCCTTATTATTAGTTGAATAATAATTTTAACATTCTCAGGAGAGGCCTTAAGTCAGCAAGAAATGTTCAAAAATGTAACGTTAGATAAACAACCACATATGACACAGAGAGGAGACAGCTTCAGAATTTACAGTAGAGATAAATTAAGATCACTTCTAAAATAAACAGTTACAGCTGTCTTAGCTTAGTTTAGCCATTTAATATACATGTTGCCTGTAGTTACGACAGAAATATTTAATGTGCATGTAAAGAAATTTTTACTGTAATACAAAATTCTACAAACCAAAACAGATTATAAAAGACAACACTGCCAACTTAATGTACAGTAAACAAATGCTACTGTATTGTAATATAAAAAACATGTTTAAAAAAAATGAGAGTAAATAATTAAAAATAAAAAAGAAGTTTGTTTACAGAATTCAATATTTCAGACATGCTGGAGATAAAAACAACCGTCACTAATATTTCAAACTTCTTCAGACACTTTTTAAACGCTGTTGACTTAACCTAAAAAGTTCAACACAACCCCGGGCGCAAATATGTTACGCTACATCATTAAAGTTAACCGCTGTCTCCGTCAAAACACCCACCGCAAACCACAGAACTCAGATACTCACACCGCTCACGACGTTCCCACAAGGAGCACGACTGCGTGATGTATCCAATCCACGACTATCGACAGAAGGTCAGACCCGAGTTCAAGGTGAAGTTCAAATTAAAACCCCCCTGAGGCAAAAGAAGCCCCCCGGTGTTTGTGTTTGTTCTGAGCGGTCAGCTTTTATCTGGACCCTAACAGTTCCAGCGGTTAGCGGCTGTCTGACGCTTTGACCAAATTCCTAGTCCAGGAAAAAATTAACAGACAAACACTCCCCCCATTTCCCCTATTAAACACCACTCTCTCTCTCTCTCTCTCTCTCTCTCTCTCTCTCAATATTTTAACTCTGATCTGCAGACCAAACATTCAGTCCACTAAACTCCTCTACGGCGCATTCTGTCTCTCACACATCCCACTCACTCTAATGACATTACAGAAGGAAGCAGTGGTCGGAGGGACAGGAAACTGTTTCAGGAGATAAAGTGGGAAGCCGCCGCTAAAATAATACCTAGCATTCTCTCCTATTATTGTTTGAATGGGGGAAAAATGTGAGGGCCGCTTCCTGTCTCCCTGGGAGAGAAGTCAAATCCAGCCAGCAGTGGTGAGGAGTGAGGGGGTGGAGAGAGCAGGCGAGCGGGAGAGAGAGAGGGAGGATATACAGAACAAAAACACAGAATCTGGCAAGAAGAGAAAAGGGGAAACAAAGCGGTGGAGCAAGACAAGATGATGGAAGCGACTTCATTGTTTATGTGGTATGTGGGCAGGTGTAGAACATTAACATGCTCCCTTCAACAGCGTGTGTGTGTGTGTGTGTGTGAAAGAGAGAGAGAGAGAGAGAGAGATGGAGATTAAACGCAGCTTAACTTATATCAGCTGTGTTTAATAAACACATTTCCCAGCTGTAATCAGACAGTCAGAATCGGGTCAATTTGATTAACAGTCACAACAGCGAATATAAAAACTTACAATCATGTGTAAATGATATAATAACTGCTTACAATCTGCCACTAACAGACTATTACACTATAAACTGTTAACCCACTGAACATTTTCACTCTACTAACAATTTTCCCTCAGACAGAGAACATGAATACAGAGACACACAGAGGCATTAATACAGAGGCAGTTCATGATTGGTTGTTTGTTGCTAAACATCTCGCTTTACTATTCTGGCACCCTGTGGTTTTGCAATCTAAACTTTTGCCACAGCAGAGACTTTAACCAAAAGCAGCCTTAACCCAGAGTTAAACGTTAAGTGTGGTTTAAGAAGTGCTTAAATGACGTCTGAAACCTAAACCTAGTTATGTTTGAAACCTAAACTGGTTAGTTATGTTTTATACATGTCACATTTTTGCAATGTTATGGTGAAATTAACTTCAACACTACAACACTTAAGAACTGATAAGAACTGAGGTCATTGCTGAGGTAGTGTTTGAGGTAGTTGGACCATAAACCGATAATATCAAGGTTTTTAGTGTTTGTTGTAAGGGTTTCCTATATTGTGACATCAAACTCATCTTAAGCAGACATGTGACTCTTACTGCAGGGGACACAGAAGTTGTCCAAAACCAATATTTAGAAGTTGAATCCTTTGTACTGATGGCCATCTGTACAGACTGTAACTCAGATCTGGGAACTGTATTTGTGTTCAGATCCAGCTGGCTGTGTCATTATGAACTACATGGTAAAGCAAATTGTTTCAAAATGGAAATGAAGTATAATAACTAAATCATATTAGTCTGTGGTCAGATTTCACTGCTGCTCAAGGAGGAATCGGTCCAGGATCTGTGAGTGTGTGCAGACCCAACCTGTGAGGACCAAAGCAAAAGAGTAAGAGGTGAAAAGTACACAAATCTGGGACGAGTGCATGTATTAAAAAACACCTCCAATTATATCCTTAATATAACCTCATTCGCCCTATACATGTACACACACACACACACACACACAGAATATGTTTGTACTGTATATAAACCATTATGTCTATGGAATGTCCGCAAAAAACATTAAAAGAGTGTGTGTGCATATACTGTATATCTAGATGCACAATCACTGACACAGCTCTCTCTCTCTGTCTCTCTCTCTCTCTCTTTTGCCTGCAATCAGCATCATTTGTTCTCGGATCGCCCGCTTCCCAAAACAGCCACTGAGACTCACAGGCTACATTCCATGCAATCTATGGCCCCAACCAGAAGTTCAGTTCAGGAAGGGAGCAGTCGTGAGCCGGGCTCTCCGCACAATAGCTTGTTTATTGTTTTGGATTCGCTTTTACTCAAACGTCCTTTTCTTTAGCATTTACATCAGCTTATCGACTGCATGGAAAGCAGGTCACTCTATGGGCATCTTTCAGTGCAGCAGACATCAGCGAGAGGCTGCAGAACAAACAGGCCATGATGATGCTGAGACACACATCACTGATTCACTGATTCATCATCATTTAACCACAAGTCAACAGTTTGTTCCCTCTTTACAAACCCAGCTAACAATTTTCTAAAGTTTCCCTTAAGTAACAAAAACGTTGATCTAGTAATGTAACTATAAAACATTCCACTAACAAGTTAGGAATAACATTTTGATATATAATGTTACATTTCTATCACTTCATTATTGCAAGACTGTTTTAATTACTTTTGAAAAACTTTTAGAGAACATTCGCCAACATTTTGAGAACGTTCCCCGTTGGATCCCTAGGAGAACACACATTGGTAAAATGATCTTACAACTAAACAACTTTGGATTAAAGCATCTGCCAAACGCATAAATGTTAGTCTCACACACTGCACCACACACTGAGGCTGGAATCCGGGTGGTTTAGGAGGCTGAAGGTTTTGAGTTTTGCTCCCTATACGTGGAAAGGACGGGAGGGTTGGTGGTCTTAGGAATGTGAGGAATGTCCATTGTTTTGGCACTGAGTCGTCTTTGTTCTTTCTCAGACATGGGCTTACCGTGAGAGCTGTTTCCACAAACTTCCTGATGTTACTCTGTCCTCCACAACTTAACCAAACGCTCGCTGTTAATCACAAACTCAACTGGGGTTTCTCCCACATCACTGAAACACATTGTTTAAAAAACATTTTCCACAAACATTTATTGTTATGCTGGTTTAAAAGTCAATTTATATCCTGATAGCATCAGTAAGTGGTCTAATTATATTTATATAAATATAAAATAAAATATATAAATTCTGTTGAAGGCACCAATCATAGCATTCGGTCCTACTTGCATGTCAAATGATATATTAGCATACCTCCACACTACTGAAGGACACTTCAGTTTAGACACCAAACCAAATGGAGGTGGAACCAAAAGGCAGGACCTTACGCTTTCAGTGCTAGCCTGCTATTACTAGCGTCTTCAAAATTGCCAACCAGCATTCGGTTAGACCGATTTTTACAGTCACTGCTTCCTATAATGTGAACAGCACATGGCTAAAAGTCCCATTTATCCACCTTTCCGTTATAATTTAAAAGGAAGTGCCGTGGAAAATGAGTAATGAGTAAAGGCAATGTCATTAACGTGTGAAAACACTTCCTTCTATTCCAGTTTAATGAGCAACTACAACTAATCCATTTAAAGATCTCCAGATATATGAACACTGTGGCTCTGTGACGAGACATTTCAACGCATGGACATGAGAAACCTGTATGAAAACTGTCATTTGGCAGTAGTGTCTCTGAAATTACGTACTACACCTTTAAAACTGAGAAGGATAGTGTAAATGCCACTTTATCTTAGGAAATTGTGCAGAAACGAATGACCAATTCCACCCAAATTCCAGCAGGACAGCAAGTCTTCCCACCTTCACGTGGCTTTCCTGTAAAAATCCTGCCCTTCCTGTATGTCTGAGTGTGACTGTGCGTCTATGTATGAGTGTCACAGCCATACGCTCGCAGCCCATATTTGGCTCCATGTCTCAGACTTGGCTTGAGTCAGGCACAAACTACATATTTCGAAACAAATCGTCCGCCCCTGACAATAGCTGTTTGCTGTAAATAAACAGTTCTGTCCGTGGTAACCAGCCCGGCTCTTAAAGCTGCGATCACAACCTGGATGTGTCACAGGAAATGGAAATAGGAACTAGGAGGAACCTAACAGTTTAGACGCTAACCATTCTCTCAGGACGCAACGCCTTCAAACTGGACATTAACTTCAGATAACATCAAATGATCAGTTCCACTCTTCAACACTCGTATGCAGCACACCAACATGACACAGAATTAAATTGGTGAGGACATAATGATAGAAATCAGTGTGGTAAAACGGCTGCATTCAGTAAACAAACTTCATCAGATCTGCATTCCAGACAGCAGCTGCCGCTGAACAATAAGATGCGTGTTGTTTGTCTGCACACACACAATACAGTGTGTTTCTGACAAACATCCTCTGCAGCGCACACTTCACCTTTCCATTCACAAACAGAGAAAGAGAAAGAGATTAATTTTTTTTTTAATCATTTTTAGATTGTGGCCACAAACACAGAAAATCCTCTAGTTGAACACACACACTCCTCTGCCTTTAAAGGAATATTTCCCCCCAGAACGAACATTTTCCATCAACTCACCCTCGTGTCATTTCAAAGCTAACCATCCCTTTAACTGGAGAGGGAAATGAGCGCTGAGTGATGCATGTGACCTTTATTAGCATCCAAAGACGCTTGCAGTCACACACGGTTTTATATCCTGTATTCCAGCCAGAAATCAGCCAGGAAGAAACTGGTTTCAAACACACACATGCAGAAAACGCTTTAAATGATCAGAAATTAAAATATATTTAAGCACATGCAGCGGTAGTTTCTCCAAACACGACAACCAAAGTGTCAAATCAGACCTTGTGCACCAGAGTTCTGCTGGTGTGACAAACCCACAAACAGAAGAATACACAACACACACACAAACCACAGCATAAGAGAAACCACAGGCAGGGTAATAACACTACAGATTTCTGACCTGATGCCAAACAAACCGATGTAAAAGCAAAGAAAAGACATTCTTTCCATCTCTACACCATTCCTCTCTCTTTCTCTCCCTCACCCACTCCAAACTTCTGTCCTGTGGCTAGTTTCTGCAGAAACCGCTGTTTGAACGCTTATCCAGAGACGGGAGGTTTAGAAGTTCACACTTCTCTTTTAGTTACAGGCTCTTTCCACAGATGATGTTTTAGGTAGAGTCACGCAGGCCTATGCTGAGAGTTACTGGCGTGTATTTGAGTTTGTACACAACAGCACAGTATATGAAATAAGTTGATTTACATAAAAATCTTTAGATATTGTATCTGTAATGGTAAGAGAACTAAGAACGAGGTCACAAAGGTTATAATATATCGGTAGTTTATCAAAAGTTATACAATTATACATTATAGTAACAAAGCTGCAAGGTTAAGAGAATGAGGCTGTAGAGGTTGTAGAATGACTATGTTTCTAAAGACAATGTAGAAAGGGAGAACAGGATAAATGAGAAAATAAAAGGATGACAAAAGGGAGGAGAGAGGGACAGAGACAGAACTGTCTGATAGCTGCTGATGTAGGGACACTGGAATGTGCTGGACTGACTAAACAACTGCCGGGAATCTCCAGTCCAGACTCACACACAGCACAACAAACACATTCAGCACACTGTGCATGCGTTTGCATTCTTTACATTCATCCAACGTTTGTGGTGTCGGTCAGCTGGTCTGCACTTCTTCTCACAGCCACAGAGAGGCAGCGTCACATGATACATCCAGCTAACAGGGAACGTTCTCAGAACGTTTTCAGAATTTAACTTTATAGATCATATTTATCAACAAGATTCAACATGTTATAACTTTAAAAATATATATTTTTAAAAATGTTTTGAATAACTTTCAAGAACATAATAAGATGTTATTAATATAACATCAGAAAAAATGTGTTTTGAATCATATTTGAATCATATCAAAATCATATTTTAATGTTTTTGTTACTGTTGTTACACAATTAGGTCCAAAATTGTTAACTGGGAACTCCCTGTGTTCAGACTGACCTGGGTTCAGATTAAACATTGACTTTCCTGTAGCTGGAGGTATCACTGATAGCAAAGATCTGACTCTGGATCAGAATGCTTTGCGTCAAAAAGTGAATTAACTCTGTTACGGGTGACCAAACTCTCAGACGTCAGCTCACATCTCACCAGAGAAAACAAACAAGACACATCAGAGGCTGTTGGGGGACATCACCACCAGCCCAGTGTAACATCACATCCTGTGAGAGGATTACTCCTGCAACACAGCAGCTCAGCGGATTCACAGCACAGCAAAGTGTGTTTGACACTGCAGCTGTGCGAGTAATACTGGTTGGAGGTTAGTGTGTGTGTGTGTTTGTGCATCTACGTACCTTCTGACAACGATTTTGAGAATCCTGTAAGAACCTTTGATGAGGATGAGAGCTTCCTGTCGGGAACCATAGAGAGCGGAACCATTAATGTTCACCAGCTCATCTCCAACCCGCAACTTCCTGCACTGAGCCGCTTTTCCTCCCTCTTCAATCTATCAGAGACAGAGAGAGAGAGAGAGAGAGAGTTACAGGTAAATACCATAATCTCTGCATATCAGTCATAGCATGAGAAAGGCTGATATTACAAACCAACAGTTTATCAATTACTATTACAATTAGTGATTGATAATTAAAATTATCAGTTACTGCAAAAACAATGACAGAACACTTTGAGAATGTTCTGAGAACGTTCCTTGCTAGCTGGAAAGGACACAGAGTTTAAATGCTTAAATAATAAAACAATAACCACACACACACACACACAGACTTGGGTATGTTCTCCGTTTCACATTCCTCTACTTCCTCCTTTTAAAAGTGGGATCAGAAGTCACATATACAGCCCGTGCTGTAACGCACAGACTTCATGATCATTCATCAAACACACTTACAGACACACAACACTGAGTTAGTCCATTACACACAGAACACAGAACAACGGGTTAAAGATCAACACAAACAACATAATTCTCATGCAGCAAACATCAGACGTGTGGAAACACACAATCACACGCTCAGTCTGTCACGCACATGCAAATCTCCACCGCCAACACAAACACACACACCGTTCACACACATTACAACATCAGATTCATGCTTCTGTCTTACATTAGCCCAGCTAACAGATAACATCCTCAAAGTTATTAGAAACATTCTTTCATGTGCCAGGATTTAAATTTTTTAAATATTTTTAAGCTGTTAGTAGAATGTTTAAAAACTTTTAAAAGTTTGTTCTTAAAGTAAAAAATTGAACATTATTTAATGGAAACTTTTTAAAACATTCTAAAATCCAGAGCTAATGTCACAAAGCTTTTAAACTGAAGACACACTGCAGACTGTAAGCTGGAGGAATGCTGGACAGAAACCCGAGACTGACAGCTGTATGTAACTCAAATGAGGGAACAGAAATATAGTGTTTGCACAGCTACTGTGTCATATGGCTGCTGTGATCGAGAATGTGTCCACACACACACACACACACACACACACACACACACACACACACGTTTACATCTGCACAACTTGCGTCTGGTAGCAGATGTTCAACTCAAAGCGTTTCTACAGTTCAGGACAGGAGATGAAACCATTGCTGTTATATTCTGTGGCCGCTGCTGTTGAGAAATACAAACTTGAAAATCTTATTTGCATGTGGGAAGATCACATTTACATTCAAATGGTAAATGTTACATACACAGCTAACAATTTAATGTCAGAATATTTCCCCCAAATTTTTATTGCGTGACAAAAGTGTCTTAAAAAATCCAGTTTAATCTCTTAACTTTAATCATCCCGTTTAATTACAATTATTGCTTGAAATGTTACTCAACAGATTTTTAGTTCTGTAATATTTTAAAACATTCCACTAACAACTTATAATGACATACTAGATTAACATTTATATACAATAACAACATTATGTTGCAGTAATGTTCATCTAACATTACTGCAAGAATGCTTTTAATACCTTTTAGGAAACGTTAGCCAACATTCTGAGAACGTTTCCTATTAGCTGGGCAGACAGATGTTTATTTAAACAATGGGAAAGCAGTACTCCACAAATTCATGTTGCTTCATAAAAATGAAAGATGGCAAAAGATTTATGGATAAACAGGTTTCTATTGTATTTTCAGTGTGTTTTCCACTAAAGCTGAGAGCGGCACGCAATGAAAACAGACTTTTTCTTGCTTTGACACAGAACTGGAAGTAATACACACAAGACCCCGAGCCCCCGTGTTTCAGCACTCAAACCAAATCTTTCTGAAACATGCTAACACACTTTTACCATTTGTACTCATGCAATGCCAACTGCTGGCCTCCGCTGCAGAGTAAACAGACACATGTGTGTGTGGTTGTGTGTGCTGTGTGTGTGTGTTGTGCATTGCAGGGATATTTGAATGTGGTTTTGAGGGAGATCAAAGCGACATGATGAGAATATTCATGCTGACTGAATAAAACACTTAAAAGGGACGGAGAGTGTTGAGATATGTGCAGAGTCACAGAACTCGAGATTGTGTTTCATAAACAGACCCAGACGTTCTGCAGAGGTTCTGTGCGGATTCTGGAGATGTGTAGTTCTGTGTGCTGGATGTTCACACAGTTAAATGTGTTTTAAGTGTTTATATCAGCAGGTGAGAGCGCATGTAACCTGACATCTGAGCGTTAACATCTATTTGCATGTTCTGTTGTTAATTGGCATGACCTAAAAAACAGCAGCTTCAGAGACAGAGGATGTTTGTGGTGCATGTAAACAGAACGAGGGATGAATATATTAAAAGAAAAACTTAAATCCCAGAAGGTAACAGATTCTGTGCTTCAGTCCTTATTAAATGAGTCCTCAGAGATTCCAAATTCTGATCCCAGAAAAAAACTAAGGATCTTCCTGTCACACCCAGAAAATAATTTTAGCTTGTAACATTTTCATTCATTAACACAAATTGTAAAATTTGTTATTTTGAAAGTTCTAGGATATATAACATCACAATATGTTTTACTAACATTACTGCAAGAGATTTATGATAACCTTGGAAGAACCTTTAGAGAATGTCAACCAATGTTCTGAGAACGGTTCCCGTTAGTTGGAAAGAAGGTCAGAGTTTGGTTCATAGTGGCTTCATCTCATTTCTGAGGTTGCATTCGTTCGTTCGTTCGTTTGTTTGTACATTTGTTGAATAAATCTCTTCAGCTGGCTGGACCAAAGGCTGGGAGGACTGAATGTGCCGTAAACTCAATAAAACCTTCTGTGTGAGTCTAAAGGAAACCTGTGCATGTCCTTAAAACACATCTAGGGACAGAAGAAGCGATGTAGCCTAACCGTCCGTGAGTCACCATCTCATAACAAACACTTCTCCACTCTACAGTCCAATCTGCTCAACATTGTTCATTAGAAAAAGACCAGTGACTCTCAGAACAGGTACGTTTATGGCAGGATATGCAACAGTGCTGAACAAAGAGAATAAATTCACTACACATGCAAAGTTGGCCGGCAAACTGGAGTTCCCTGTGAGCTTCTATGCCAATAAAGCAAACACACACACTCACTCACACACACTCACACACACTCACTCACACACACTCACACACACTCACACACACATTCACACACACATTCACACACACATTCACACACACATTCACACACACATTCACACACATATTCACACACACTCAAACTCACACACGCAGTCTTACCTCATTCACTGCCAAAGAGCTTAAAACTTCCAAAACCCACTGTGAGAAACACGACAAACCTGAATTAAACATACAGCAGAGGAAGAAAAACTTGACCTGCTGTCCTCCAATAAATAAAACCTCATTTCATGACGCGTCAGCATAACACAGGCTATTATATGAGCTTGTGTGTTTGCATGTTGGTTTTTGGGCACACGCACCGGTCGACTCGCTCCCCGGTGCTTGTAAATAAAGCTCCACAAAGAGTTCTTTATAAAGTTGAAGGGTACGTGACAAATCCCTTCTTTCTCTCCATTGCTCTGCTGTGATATTTCTTTAATCTCCCGCAGGAATGACCACTCCTCACATGTCATGAAGAATAAGAGTTTCCGTGCCCATTTTTCAAACAGGACCTGATGGAAACACTCCAGAGGATGTGAACGTTTGAGGAAAATGTCTCTGCAACCTTTTGTGTTTATAAAAACATCTCAGATGAGAACAGAAAACAAATACCACTCCTGAATCCTTCTCTACAATTTATTCAGGGATAAAATATGAGCTGAATTTTAGCTACAGGAGGCGAGAAACGCCTAAAATTGTGAGTCCCATGACGGGAATAGTTTAATACAATAATGGCTTTGAGAATCTATTCATAGCTATTCTGTTACAGTACCAAAAAATGCCGGCACACTCCCAAACTCTCACAGGAGGGAGGGGGGTGTCTGTCTGCCTCGGACAGAGATGAAGAAAAGTCCAAACGTCACCCAAGTTGTTTGCTAAACTCAGCACAAAGGCCACATTTCATACAGTGATGTCACAAAAACTATGAGCTAACAATTAAAACTGATACGAAAATTACTGCTGGTCATTGTGATGGATGCAATACAAATTATATTCACAATATTTCCCAATTTTTGGGAAACGTCTTAGGGACAACCGTCAGTAACTAGGCAACCACGGCAAACACAAACACATATCCGGAAAAGCTAGCTGTATTATTTTAGAACGGAAATACGTCAAAACCAAATGCGAGCAGTCAAGACTTAAATGACGCTAAAACGTCTGGCCAAACACTTATAATTTTAAGTATGTTAAAGCCAAAACTGGCTGTTTTAGACATACAATGACAAAAAACTAATTACAAAACATATTCTTTAGTCAGTTAATAAAGTCTGTTCCTAGATCTGGTTTGAGAAAGTCAAAAATCGAGAACGTTACCTGTGCCTAAACCCTTAGGTCTCAGATCAGTTCCTGCATTCATCACGTAAACAGCACGAGCATAAGAGCTGATCTGCTGTCAGCAGAAGGTTTTACGGCCCAGAGGCCTCAGCGGCGGAAAAGAATGGACTCCCTGTCTCTCGGTCCCAACACCAGCCTGAGGTCACCTCCTCTATCGCTCCATAAATAACAGGGTGTGCCGCTCTTTACCAGCCTGGCTCACAGCCCAACATTGTGCCACAGCTGGACTGAAGAAGAAGAGCTTGACTGGGCTGCCTGGAAACCTGAAGGGGCTTTTAAGCATCGGCAGCCGCACAAAGAGCAGAAGAACATGGAGAACACAGATGCCTGTTTTATAGGAAACATTTGGACACTGAGAACGAGAACAGCTGATTATAAAGTCTTTTAGAAGTAAAATGCAAGAGAAAGAGAAAGGGAGGGAAAGAGAATGAAAGAATAAAAGAGGGAGAGAAAGAGATCGCAACAGAAAACACAACAGAGAAAGGAGCGAGAGACAGAGAGAGAGAAAGAGAGAAAAAGAGAGAGGGAAAGATAAAGAAAGCAACAGATAAAAGAAGAGAGAATGAAAGAAAGAGGGAGAGAAGGAAAGCAACAGAAAACAAGAGAAAATGAGAAAGGAAGAGAGTGGACAAACAAAGTTGTATTTTATGGCATTATTTTTCATGATTATATGAAACTCATTTCTAAGAAAACCTGTCATAACATTTTTCACAGGATGTATTTTGTTTTCAGCAGTAATTCACAGGTTTTGTGCTCAGTACAGAACTGAGATCTGTCCAAACTCTCTTCTCTAAACACAAGCGCTACTATATCACTGTTGGTCCTGTCAGAACCGCTAACAGAGAGAGTGAGCCCAGAATCTGCCCCAGAGAACAAGAGTGACGTGAGTGAGAGAGAGAGATTAACACATTCAACATCTGTTCTTCAACCTTGTCTCCTAGTTCTTCCAGAAAAATATCCCTGACAGACATGTTGCAACCCTCACAACATGTCCACTTTCTGGGCAATAATCATTATTTTTCAATCCAACTAAAACCTGCAGCCAGACACATCCAACAACAGTTTCAGATGAGACGTTTCTTCAACTGCTCGCAAACAAACATGCAACGAGGCAGAACTGTGTTTAAACATATAGACTAAGACACAAACATCTCACCTAATTAATATTCATGACCCTAAGTGATTTGAAGTTCAGAATCTGTCCCGCACATTATTAAAATCATTCCTAGATCCCCGATTCTTTACAAAACGATTAAACTAAAAATATAATTTCATTTAAAAGACGATTATAGTTGATTGTCAACCTTGACGTAAACAACAGGTGACTGGAAGCAGTAGGGAATCTCAGGTCCCTCTGGGAAAGAACGAAAAGGAAAAAAGGTGGCATGAAGACATTCCAGGCAGGTCAAGGAGGTGTGAAGAACATGAGCTTCGCCTCCTGGAGGAGAGAAACAACAGACGCAATCATGCAACAGGAGCAATGAAAGAAGTCAAGTTTGTGCAGGAATGAATGGAGAAGAGAAGAAACCACATTTCTTCTAAAACATTATTTCATAATGGGTTAAAAAGATCACAGAGAATCTAAGGTTAGATGTTGACTAATGGTGGACACACGTCCTGAATGAAACGTCTCAAACTGAAAACATGTCATGCAGTTATCATGAGCTTTTTCTTCTCCTGAGTGATGTTTCATGCTGACCTACTGCAGAGACATTTGTTCCACTGCTTGTGTTTATACATATTTAATGTGAAAATTAATACCAAATGCCAAAGCCCAGTGGGAACACGATTCAGAACATCCATTCACAAAAATGAACCCTTACACGCACCTTACAAGTACACACACACATCATACACACACACACACACATCATACACACACACACACATCATACACACACACACACACATCATACACACACACACATCATACACACACTCCCCCACAGTGTCCAGAAACTTCAAGTCTCACTGAGACAAGAACTAACAGCTGCAGTTCCCTCAGAATCCTCTTCCAGCATCTTCATCTCATTCCAGCAGCTTTAAACTCTTCTGTGTAGCTGCCGTTTCCTCTGTATCTTCAGTTTGTGATGTTGTGTAAAGCAGCTTTCACAACAGACTGAAGCTCAAACTGTTTCATATGTTGGAAAGTTCATTTTCTAACTCAAATGTCATCTGAGCTTGACTAGAAAGCTGCGTTTGTAAACGGTTTTATTTTATGAAACTGTAAAGTGGCATTTAAGAGTCATTATCTGAGTCACGCTCCTCTGTCGCTCACAATGAGAGGAGATCCCAATGTCTTTGTCTACGGTTTAACTGCGCTCAACAACACACCAGACCGACTGACGCACACATTATCCTCACTGAAGTTATCTGTCACACACAAACACACTCAGACTCACAGCACAGCAGAAACAAAGCGCTTATCAGAATGTTTTCCTTTTCTATCTCAGGTCACCGACTCAGTCCTTGATCTGCCCTGACCTCATACGCAGGCGAGACTATCGGAAGGGCGATTTTTCCTCAGCGCTAAAACCTGGGAACGTTTAAAAGTGACAAAGCTAGGAAAATGACTGTTTACTGAAAGTAATGAAAAAACTCTTACAACAACATCATTAGAACTTTTATTAAATGCTAATGCTACGTATTAAATGTCTGAATAATGTTCTTATAACCAAACAATAACTTTAATGCACATCTAAAAAACTAAACGTTAAGAACTGAAACTTTTTAACGCTTGTGTTACTTAATGGAAACATTAGAGAAACTTTCTCACGGAGCGAGTGAGAATAAAGCCGTTGGCTTGTAGCTCCTTCATTTATGAGGCGACACAGAAGAGCGGGGGTGGTGAGAGAGAGAGAGACAGAGAGACAGAGAGACAGACAGACAGACAGACAGACAGACAGACAGAGAGAGAAAAGGTGGGAGAGACAAAGCGACAAAGGCTTCATTCAGATTCAGACAGAGGGGAGAACGAGACGCTAACTCTGGGTGCCGATCCGTGGCTGCAGCCAGACTGACTCTAAAGTTCCAGTGAGCTTTCAGAACTTTGAAAGTTGTGACACACACACGGGTCGCCGCTGCAACCGGACCAACAGCACTGACCTACATTCACAGATGAGGCCCGTGTGAACGCAACCAACGAGAAAGAATGAAACCAAACAGACACGTGCAGTGGAAAACAAACAGCAATTTAGCAAAGCGTAAATAAATAAAAGAGATTACTTGTGAGTCATTTTGTCCGTCTCACACACACACACACACACATACACTCACACACACACACACACTCACATACACACACACACACACACACACACACACACACACTCACTCACACACACTCACTCACACACACACACTCACTCACACACACACACACACACACTCACACATACACTCACACATACACTCACACATACACTCACACATACACTCACACACACGGCACGTTTTAAAGACAGGAATGAGAAACATTTTATCACGTTTCATCACATAATTTGTTTGCTTTCTAAAGGTTGAAATGCTAAATGCTGTTTGTCTGGACTTGTACAGACATCAGAG
>JBAJNP010005155.1:0-30162 GCA_036877545.1 Yasuhikotakia modesta
GGGAATTTTGTGCAACAGAGATCAGAAGCAAACATGTAGAGATCTTGAACAACAAATTTGACTTAATGGAAATGAGTGTTAATGAAGCTTTTACGAAGCACATCATTAGCATGTGAGACGCTCGCTGCGCATAATGAATGCAGCTCCGCAGGTGTGTACTGAACAGACTTAAAATAACCATCATTATCTGCAAAAAATCATAACAATCATCATCTGATATCTACACAATGATAATACTCACATCAAAGACAACATCATAAATACCCTTAAATGGTCGAGGGGATCTTTTCTCCAAGCGTGCGGTGTGTGTGTGTGTTTAATGGTGAATAACTTTCCTGCAAAGAAAATGTCATTTTGCTGCCCTGCTGTTTCAAGATCGCGGATAATACACAGCAGGATCAACTGAGTAAATTCAGAATACTGTGAATCTGCTTGGGCTTGTACATTACCCTGTGACCTGCTATTTCTGCGCTTTGCCGCCCCATAGAGTTTCCCATCCCTCATCCTGGGCATCTCTGGGGTTTTTTCCTTTATTTTACTTTTTCCTGGATATTCTGTCTTGTGTGTGCGCGAGTGGACTTCTGTCTCTTCCGCCCACCCCACCTGTGATTTCACTTCCCTGACAACACGCACCCAGTGTCCTTGACTGCGAGCATCTATATTTTCTCCGCTCTGAAAGAAACAGATCTCCATTATCCTGTTTACGAGGCTGTGTATCTAAATATGACATGATGCTGTGGTCATTAACGTGTCTCCGGAACTCTCGGTTGATAAAATATTCTATTAACCTCTTTCTATGGATTGTGCCTATTGTGTTTTTATACAGCCTGCGCGAGGGCAATCGCTTTATTAGGTCCGTGACGGTAAACGAAAACGCACAAGGGTCTTTTCATGAAATTCATCAGTCTTCATGTCTGGCAACAGCTTTTCTTGGATGAATTCCTTGCCATCCCATACACATGAAAGGAAAGTCTGTTCTGAATTAGTCATAAGGTATTTGATTGATCTATGTAGCGGTTCACATCTAGCATGACAAAGTAACAAAGCACACCTTATACAGCAGACCATGTCTATTTTATTCATATGCAGTAGGACTCACTCGTAAACTTCAAAGGCAGGTGCGGTGAAGGCAATGTAACACTGGCTGCAGTAATACAGATGATAGGAAGTTTTCAGGAATAGTTTTCGTAGGTTAAATTGAAGAATGACCTTTAAAACGTTTAAATAAAAATAAACATTTAAACAAATACAACTTAATTTGTTTCATTTTTGAACCATAATAATTTTAAAATACCAAGATTAAAGGTATGGGCTTTACTTTAATCCATACCAATATAAAGCAAATACAGTAACAGGTTATTTTAGATACAGATGCTTGTGTACATTTTCTATTGATGACAGCAGTTATTCATCAAAGGATGCAGAAGAACATTAACATGGTGCAGTGGTCACATGCACACTTTCAGCATTTTAAAGAGCTGTTTCAGGTGCTTGGATCACAGTTAGTAGTGCTATTATTCCTTGGTAAAATGTTTTTAAAAACATAGTTTTAAAAAAGGAGCTGTCTTTGTTTAAAAAAGCAAATTGTTGTCTGTTCTGTATACTCCAAAACCTAAAACAAGGTTTAAAACCTTGTAGATTGGAAACTCTGCAGTTCTGCTACTTGATTGTTGCATGTTTTTTTTAACCAAATCACCTGCTAAAATATTACAGATCAGTGGGTGCAATCCTTAGTGAATAATAAATACATTTAATTCAATGCACTGGTTTCACTTTTTCTTCATAGGTTTACTATTCATTTTATACACATTTGTGTTATTTGTATGTATTACTGCTGTGTTCAGCTTGGGGGCACGAATTCAACATCTATTCTATTTAACCCTGATGCAGTATCACCTACCACTAGCATTGCCAAACTTACATTAAGAGCATTAAGAACAAACTAAATCAATAGAAAAGGCACATTACAAAGTTCTTCAGTCCTTCGATATGAGGCATTAAGACTATGATGCATGCATTGGTGATGAATCAATTTCAGTGGCTTTCATTTGTTTAGCTCCAAGACAATTACAGTCTTTTTACTTTCACCACTAAAAGCTGTACATAAATATCAGACTCTGGGAGGCAGTAATTATATGGGCCTACAAATGCATTTTTAAATATGAAAAAAGGCCCCATTTATTCAACGCAAGGTAAATGAAATCATGCCCCGCTATCCCCCCTCCCCATGTGGATTGAGCAACTTTTGATGTCAGTCTTTAAGAGAGCTGTATTGATTTCACTCTGTGAATGCTTTCCAAACCAGGACTGGCTATCTGAGGCTTGCTAGAGGATATGGATGATGGAGAAGATTAGATCTTTGAAGTCCAAGCTAAAGAGCTCCCGCTCAAGTGTTACAACAGTTCAGAGTGATTCATATTTTTATGTTTCTGTATATTCGCCTCCATTTGTCCACCCACTTAAAGATGTAGCGAAAACCCGAAAAAGTCAAAAAACAGTTTGGTATGGTGGAATCAAAGCTATCGATGTTATCACAGTCACTCATCAATACAGTCTATTATTATTTTAAGAGTAAAAAGCTAAATTTTACGGTTGGTTTCCCATATGGCTCAAAACTGTGAAAGTTACAGTACAGTGCAGTTATATTCAATATTGCTCAGGTTAATGTAGTATTTAGTAGATGCTTTTATCCAAAGTAGCTTACAGTACATATCCTACAGGGACAATCTCCCCGAAGCAACTGTGTTAAGTGCCTTGCCTAAGGCCACAGTGAGGTTGGGGATATCTCCAATTCATTTTCAGATGAAGTATTTCTTTAGCATACATTTTGGTTATTTTTCACAAGTCTTTGTGTGCATATCTTAAAGGCCATTCTGCTGTTTGTGCTTGAAATAGCTTCATTTGAGATTTCAGATTCATGAGTCTGAAAGATTCAGATGCATGAGTCTGAAATTTCAATGGTGGAATCAAATAATGTATGATAATGTATCACTGTTGACATGCACAATAGGTTTCAGTTGTTCCATCCAGACTAATATGTTATAGCTTTGAAGGGAGAGGGTCTTAGAGTTGATGTTTGAACATGGAAATGTGACATTACAGTACGAAAATGGTGGCATTTAAAGAGGCCTTACTCTGACTATAAAATCACTTCAGTAAGAGAGATAAAGTTCCAAATCTGTCATCCCTCCATCTATGTCTCTCTATTTATCTGTCTGTGTAAATACTGTATCTTTCTACTATAAGTTATTAGCATCTTTTTCAATCTCTTTAACAGTAAATGATGAAAACTTCAAAGCAGTCTAGAATGAGGTCACCTGAAATACATCTGCATTGAAGACATATGATAAGACAAGTCTTATCAACAGAACCATCAGGCTACTGGGTCTTTGCCTCAGTATTTGCATCACTGAACAAACTCATACTCCTAGTATCCCTGCATTATCTAATATGTATTTTTTTAAACACCTAAAGTTCACATAATGAGTAGCAAAATTGCTACATCTGTTGTGTGATTTATTTTAATTTTGAATTCGCTGTGAGAACTGCGGGCTAAAATGCTGGCCTGCACAAATGAGCATATACTCGTATATAGAACACTCTTTTGAGAGATCATGTTAATGCCCACATTCAAGCTGTCATCTGATAGCTTTTAAACACCAAATAATTCACCTCAAGGTTACATCCAGTCATCTGTAAGACAGCATTTAAAACTGTTGACTTGTCAAATAAACATAATAATGTATTAACTGATGGCATTTTACCTTAGGATGCTATTATGTTAGTGATTGTAGTAGTAATAGAAGCAGTAATATTTCATCCACAAGGGGGCACACCAGAAGCTCAGGGTCACTGAACTAACCACCTTTACCCTGACGAAACACCATTTGAGATTTTCTCTATTTGTTGGGTATATGCATAACAATAATTCTTTCTTTCAAACATAACTTTCTTTTTTTCTCTATCTTTCTCTCTCTCTCTCTCTCTCTCTCTCTCTCTCTTTCTTTTCTGTAATAAAAATGAACTTCTAATAATGAACACATTCAATCTGTGTGGGCTCTATTTTTAATTAGAGAGTCCTGGGGGGAGTTCTTTAGACAAATGCACTAAAACCAGACATATTTTAGCTAAACTTCAACATGTGCTCTTAAACATCTTTTAAACAGTCTGGGCAGAAGACGTTCTCCTCTGAACCATTCAGTCTATATTAGTCAATGAGAGTTAGGTTGTCTTGGGATAGAAATCGCTTCAGAACAAAGCTGAAGTAAGCGCAGACCTGCCTTGGGATTTCCTGCCGTCAAAAGACCAGCTAACGTTTCATTCTCTCCATTACCCAGAGGTCTTAATTAGTTTAGGTTAATCACACGCTGTTGTAATTGACTGCTGTTGCGCTTTCCCCTCATCATTTTAGTGCCTTGAACCCACCTGCAACAAGAGCCGTCTCAAGCTCTCTGTCTTTGTAGTTCCTGTTCCAGTCATCTCTGTGCTTTTATGTGTGAGATCACATTATCTTTGCATCACAGACCTGATTATTCTAAAATTTCCTGTCCCTTTAATTTACGTTTCTCGTAGCATAATCATCATTTCATCCACTCTCCATGAAACTATATTAAGTGCAATTTCTGAGTTTCCATGCATTTGCATACTACAGCAACAGATCTATGAAAAACTAAGAAACATAATGGATGGCAACAGAAGGTTTGATCTGCTTGGTTAGTGACTTAAGCTCTGCGTGAATACCAACACCAGGCCTGCAGGCAGCCTTTCTCACAAGGTGCATCTAGAAAACATGATGCTAGTTGTTAATTACATTCTGTTGTCTCATTTTCTTTATTTATTTATCCGTTAATTGAGAAACTAACTCAGCGCAGTCTAAATATATCCTCAGGTGATTCACATTGTGAAAGTGGACATCGTTCTGCTGCTTGTTCTATGATATTTATCATATTTCTAATTAAGATTCCTATAAACCAAGGTGAAATAGCTTTTACTCTAATTTTGAATGCTTACTTTTAAGTGACTAGGGGTGCTGTTATAACAAGGCCTTTGTTCCAAAAATCTTGTTATATTAGCATGATCAGGATGTTTCACATTTTTAATTCTTTAATATGCTTTCAAACAGGAACTTCAGCTCTGTTCTAATTATCATTCCTTTCTTGTTTTCACTTTAATTTAGTATTAATGGCACTTTAGCTCAACAATCGATGCAATTCGTCATATATGACACAAGGAAGAAAAAGTGAAAGGTTTCCTTTTCTGGTAGTCGTGTAGTGACTGAAATTAATAGTTCATGTGGGTTTATCTCCCACATCAAAAGATGGGGGGTGCATGACAGATATTCAGAAATTCTTTATTCTCCAGCAATAAAAGCTCATAATAGTTGTGTCTAATCCACATGCCAGTCACAAAGGATAACATGAAAATATTTTCTTTTCTGAATTATATAAACAGATAAAAATGAACATTTAAATAGCCATGTATTTCCAGAAAATGTTTGGTGATTGCCTGTTAAAAACAGAAATCACAAAGCTTTTGTTTGAGGTGTCGTCTGTGGCAGAAAATGTATATTTGTAGTAGGTGGGTTTAAATCCCTAACATTCAGTAAAAAATAGTTATATAAACTATAAACCACTAGTATGTGTAACATTCTTATGACAGTAGCACTTCAAATTGTCAATTGACTACAAACAGCACCTGGGAGACCCAGAATGCATACAGCTTTTGCTGTTTTTGCACCAAAACAGGAAACATACTGATGACTTCAACACCAACTGTGTGAAGCAAATTTGTTTTTGTGTTGTTTTGTTACATTTTAATGGAGCGGGTCCCTTGATGGAAGCCCTGCTGGGGTCATTTGGTGTTGTGATTAAAGGCCGTTTCTGAGAACTGTTAGAAGAGCACTTATCTCCATAGGTGCTACATGTCGGAATCATCCAGTATGCTACATCCAGTAGCAGAGTCCTGCTAATTTCAGTGTAGCGGCTGTGTTTCTATAGTTATCATGGACTCATTGACATTGTCCCTTTTCCTTGGTTCTGTCTTTCTCTCTGTGGATCAGCAGTGGCTTGTGTAGACTGCGAGCACAAGAGCAGAGCTCAGAGGATCCACTGCTGCCAAGCCATCTGCTTGTCCGGACGGCCCAGAGACAGAGATTGAGAGCAGCCATCAGAGTCTGGTAACAGACAAAGAGAGTAACAAAATAAGAAGCGCAGTGACATCACAGTTGATCACAAGTATTTCTGCGTAAAAGAAGTGTAACCTACTTTGAAATTCAAAAGGGGCTGATTAATTAGTTATGTTAATCACATTTGTAGTGTTTGTTGAGAAAAAACTAAGAAATATAATTAATTGTTTTAACCAATATCAGGAAGTGCAGTACCATTAACACTATATCTGTGCAACAGTTGAGCTGTTGCGTTAGGGATTGCTTTGGCGAGGCACGTTGTCTGCACTGGAAGGTGGGGCTGGCAGACTACAGACTTGCAAAAACAGGTGATAATTAAAGTCTAGTTTGTAATATACATAAGTTAATGTAAATAATGATTTTAATTATAAATAAACATTAATATTTTTGTATAGGCTATATTTAACTGTACTAAATTAATGTATTTCATTTTCCTAATTCAAGGTATCTTAAGAAAAGGTGTTAAATAACTACATGTCTGCAGATCTTCGCAAAAAGCTCTACAAGAACATTCTACATATCCGTCATCCCTTGTGCTTTCTTTTAAACACATTCTGTATTTTTTCTTTAAAATATTCTGCCTTTTTGATTATGCTTACAGTTAACAATAAAATGCTAGTTTATGTTCTGTTAAACGCATTTTATCATAACTAAATTTAGTCCACAGGTTTACCCTCATTTGACAGGTTTAAATTATCTCAGAAAAAAACTAAATTTTATGACCTGAAACCTTTCGCAACTTCAGCTAAGGTTCCAATAGTCAAAACTCATTATTGCAGTGGGAAAAATAATGAAACTTTCTGTATGACATTTTTATTTAACTTGAACCTTTGAGGTCACAGATTGAAAGTAGGTAAACATAATTGCCAAGCGTGAATTAAGTACAGAGCTTGTTTTGGCCAGCTCACGTCTGGCTCACTAATTGGAATAAACCAGATTTTGGGGTCTGTTGCTTTCTGTAGTTAAATAAAGTTACATCTGCCACATGCAGACACACATCTTCACTCAGGCACACACAGCGAGACATGAACCTGCTTTAAGTTGAGAACTAGCTTTATTGCAAGCGCTAACAGAACAGCGATTTTCTTCTATTCCTCTAAAGATCTTAAGACCGAGGCTGCTGGCGTACATCAGCTGCATGAGTCAGGGCATCAATTATTTCCCCTTGTTCATCTCCGATCCTCTCCTCTCCACCAGAACAAACGTTACTTCACAGATGAGCACGCCCTGGGTTCAATGACGGTGACAGTGACAGGCAATAACGCATAAAACATTGCAACAACAACACACGCTTTACTGTTGAAAAAAGCGAATGGGTGATACACGCTCTCTCTGCCTGTTTCTTCATGTCTTTCTGTCTTTTTAATATGTTAAATATAATCATCTTCTGTTCTTTAGGGGAAGCACAGAATGAATACCACTGGGAGTTCATTTATGGAAAACTTGTGTGGTAAATTTAGCAGTTTTCGTTTTATTCGCTGGCTTGTTATGCTCCGTTGATGATAACTGTTATTTGCTTGGTGCCTAGCTGGACCAATTTTTAAAGTGTCCAGCTGTGATGACCTTTACTTTATTATGTAATATGTGGTCATTATACATGGTCATTATAATGATCAATGAGTTTGATAAATTACACTTTTAAATGCTGATGATTTGTGGCATTTGTTAGGACAGGCTTTGTTGAGTGTATTCACCATGTTTAAAGTTATGGGTTTGTTTAATTAAACACACCACATAAATGACATTTAATGAGAGAATTTAGGGAGGAGGAGTTGCTTAGCAACCACCTAGAAATCACCAAGAGCATCCTAAAATTTAAAAATCTTTTCTTATTGCTTTTACTTAAAGCACATACAGGTAATCAATGTCACATATACCTTCTGCACTTACAAATCACTTTTATCTTCCCTGGCTATTGATTTTTGGACAGTGCATGTTTTAAAACTGCTTTATTGTACCTAAAGCATATTAGTTTTCAAAGGCCTATATGTTTGATAGAAGTTCTTCATCCTCACTTCTTCTTGTTCGAATTTTCCTTTGTGCAGAATAATGCAAGAACCTGCCCTGATTATGCCATGTGTAATTAACAAAATGTCAGCATCACAAATAATCACAGCTGACAGAAACATGACTGTTCTCCTTGCATAATTTCAACACTTTTGTATGTTCTTGGCTATGCCATGTTCTATTCTAGAATTACAGTAGAGGAGATGAGAAAAAATGCATTACAGAAAAGGATATTTGAAGATAAAATACTTGGTATCAGGCGAAAACGACACAGGCAATCTTTGTAGCTTTGACAAGCGGTGGGAGTGGACGCAAGGATGGCGCTATTTCGGAGCTCCTTCGCCACCCGGTTGGTGTGTTTGAACATTTATAACAGACTTTGCTGAGGAAAGAAATGTCACGCGTCAAGAGCGTTTGTTGAAAGAAACATGATAGGACATTATCGCAAATCTCTGGCTAAATTAAAAATTCAGTTGGAAGGAGCAGAGCGAAAAAATAACCTCCAGTGTCTCAATGTCTCGTATGCAGATATTTCCTCAGAGACGCCCTGACATGTTTGATTGACTTTAGCCCAAAATGCCCGGCAGCATGGTAGCTTTACAGTGGTCTTAATATTACTCTCACAAAAGTGCTTTTAAAAAGGCACAGTTGTTAAAATTTAGGATTTTGGTAGGCAAGAAGGTGAGAGCAAGAGGCGCGTACATGGCAATAGCTCTCAACAGCAAAATACAGTTAGCATTCTGTAGCAGCAAAATACAGTTTTAAAAGCTCTCTCGGTTTCCCTATCTAGAGCTGAATGCTGACTGTCCCTCTTATCTCTCCCTTACCACTCTTAGGGTGAGCAGTACCATAAGTGATGTTCAAATAAGATCTACACAACAGCGGTGAAAGCAAATGTCTCACAAGCTATGCCAGATCACATGATACTGTATTAAGTGAAGTGATATAGTCATTCTGGGTTTCAGTGATGTCTGGCTGTGTTTCCAATGGAAAACTAGCTTGCTGCTTAACATCATGCAGTATACATTGCATACTGCCTTATTACTGGCATACTGGCAATATTTCATGATAATATAATACATTGTTGTCTCAATTTGTGTGTATTGAATTTGTTTATTTTGAATTTGAATGTTTGAATGTACATGTGTTTCAAATGTATATTTATATGAATGTGTTTAAGTTGTATTTTTTTATCTAGATTTTTAAAACCACACATTAGGTGATCATTTTGCATGTGATTAGCATATGGCCATTTTGTTAATATAAGATCTGCATGATTGTCATCACAGTGAATGTGGTACCATACAAATCTGTGGTATACAGTATTGGATAAGTGCTATCTTTTCAAAATATTCTATGCATACATAAAATATACATTATGTGCACAGCATTCATAATGTATATTGCCAGAATTAAACTACTATATTACTATGTTAGCATGTTTGCATCTTAAAAATAGAATTTAAATGCACTTTATGCTGTTTCCAAATATAAAATGTGACATTTAGAATGCAAAACGTTTCCAGCTTGGCCCATCATGAGGCTAGAATTACAAATAATTGCACGTTGGAGTGTGGGGTGATTATGTTATTATAGTCAATTTTATGAGCTAATACAGCAGTCAAAGTTCATTCAAGTGGGTGAAGTATTTTTAATGGCAGCTTCAGGCTTGCTATTAAGGGTTCAGGTTTCACGAGGAAGAGGAAGATGAAGATGTACCGGCACAGTGACTTGCAAGCTCCACACAGTTTGGAAGACACATGAAGACCCCAAGGGCAAAAATATAGTGACATGGATACACAGTTTTGGTTTAACTAAAGCAACCAATGCTAATCACTTTGTGGCGATAGCACACAGGACATGAAAAGTGGGCATTTATTTTAACACACACATAAATAATGTGTGTAAAATGAACAAGACTGATTATCAAACAGCCTCACGGTAGCAAAATGGCAGGAAATCAAGGTTGGAATGATTATAGCTTGACGGGTGCTTGAGGTGAGAATGAGATAGCTGAGGTGAGAGGCAGTGAACGAGGGAGAGGAGATGAAAGAGATCGCACCTTTTACATTGCTGTCCTTTGCCTGCCCAGACCTATTAGTTCTTGACTATTTACAAAGACTGCACATTGTTAAAAGGGCAATAGGAGCCGTCTGATTTATTGAAAGATAGGCTGACTAAATAGTTCATTGTTGCTTAATTGACTGGCTAATTTGTTTAATTGATTGATTGATTGATTAAATAGTGTTGTGTAAGAGTAGTTAATAAATAGTAAATAGAATGTGAAGATCACCACTTTTGATATTTCGTGAAACCATTTATAAAAAATTATTAAGAACAGCAACATTTTTAAAACTATTCTCAGAGCAGGAGATACACTAAGTGTGTTTAGGATGAGTTTTTCTTTTTATTTCTCTTCCCAACACTATGATAGTTTTGCCATGAAACTGTCTACACCTGTTCAGAACTTTGTGAATTTCAAATTAGTGTGATGATATCAGCTACATCAAATCATGTCAGTCCGGTAACGATGAGAAGCCCCACTTTTAAAACTTAACTCTCATCTGCGTTCCACTTGTGGGAAGAAAAAACAAAGCAGGGGAGAGTAGAAAATGAACACAGAATTTAAGTCTCAGACTATCTCTGCTGACTGTATAAATCATGATTTAGTGTTGTTTTCATTCTCTTGATGAAAGCAACCAGATAATGTTATTATTACACTATATAAGTGCCATCATTACCATGGCCCAGTTTCTACAAAGCACCCACACCTACACAACCTACACAATGTAGATTAATTGTAGCCCCATTTATTTTGCCCAAATGTATGAAGATGCTCACACACACGTTATAAAATGTATCCAAAGCTTTAAGGCTGTGTGGGCTTGCACAAAGGAGTCCTTCCTCCCACGGCCGGTGGAGAGAGAAAGAAATCAAGCCGACTCAAAGAGCCTTCCGAGTGCCGAGAGCAAGAGGGAATAATTTTCCCCTCATCGTTACCATGCAATGTAAGATTACTGTTGGGACCCTGGGGCCACATATGCTCTCTCTGTGAGTGCTGTAGAGCGGAGGAGTCCATGATTTTTGTGTGTGTGTATGTTAAAGTGCACCCGTGTTAATACACACTTTCTCCACCTACCTTAAGCTGCATATCAGCGTTGGGGAAGCTACTTTGAAATTGCAGCTTTCACAAGCTACAAGCTACTCGTAATTTAATGTAGTTAAACTACAGCAGTGAGTCAGTCCACACGGCAGTCATATTCGTAACGCCTCCTAACAGCTATTTCCATCCAGGCATAACTCCTATTAACCTGAATGGGGAAAGAACAGAACCTTCAAAACGCTTGTTAAAGGAGCAGTTCATCAATAAATGAAATAAAAATTCTCCTCATGACTCAAATTTTATTTGACTCTCTCCATTTAACACAAAGGTGCCTCAGTCCCCCTTCACTTTTATTGTATTTAAAAAAACAGCAGCACTATTTTATCACCATCTTTGTTTAAAAATAATACTGCAAGTTACTAGAAGAGTTATTTTCTTAACTTTGAAAATAACTTAACAAGTTTAAATTCTAAGCAGCACTCCAACATTCCAGTACCCACATATGTGATTTTGTAGCCTGGTTTTCTACTTTTACTTTACAAATCTACTGTTACCACCCTGAATAAATAAATACCATGTAAACCTCCCATGTACACAGTTTTATAATTACCTTAATCCAACTAAAGTCATACTCAAAGTAAGCCCAAATTAGCATTTCTGTTTTAGGTACATTATAGAAGTGCATATATAAAGATAGTATTGATATATACACAGTCTACATTTATGCATTTTATACAGATGCTTTTATACAAAACAATGTACAGTGCAATAAATCAATAAATAAAGTATCAAATTATAAATCATATAAACTAATTAAATAAATTAAATTATATATTATGTTTTATATCTACCCTTGTGAATTAGGGTAAGATAAGGAGACAGTTTTCTCAGCACTTCAATATCAATTTTTGTGATCCACAGACAAAAGAAACAGGAGAACAGAGTTGGAATGACATGATGGCGTGTACGTGATGAAAGAATTTTATTTTGGGATGAACAAACTGTCATTTTAGCTAGTCACTCCCTAAAACTGCTTCAGCCTGTACATCATCCACATCTACCTGTTGCTCTGACACTTTCATCATGAAGATGTTGGAGAAATGTGGGCCTGTTCACGCCAGCAGGCAGGTTTCAACCCCTGTGACCTCTGCCAGCATGAATCAGCCCTGATACGAAGGGAGAGAAATAAATTGAAAGCTTTCTGCTGCAATGGGAATGACAGGCAGGCATTTTGTTGGGTGCAGCGTGTGATAAAGATATCTTTTAATCCTCTTTTCATTTGTTTGCTCCTGGTATAAGGCCAGATAATCAGAGTGGCTAAACATGAGAGCATGAAGATGTCACAAGACAGCAGGTGAAATGGTATCAATACTCAAACTGTTTTGTTTTAAATGTGATAAACAGCACTTTTTAAAAAATATTCTCATTTGTATCAAGGTCTCACTCGTCTCTCTCCTCTTCACTTTTTTTGTGTTGCTGTTATTTCTATTATTTCTGCCAATTCCACTCTGTAGGACTGTTTGTGTGTGTGCATGTGAGTGTGTGCGTGTCTGCTTGCTTTTGATTAAATCCAGGGCAAATGTTGGTGCACACACAAAAGCGAGGCAACAGCAAGAAAATCTTTCAATCTGTCGCCATGGCATAACAATAAAAAGCTATCCATCAGACTGATATTGGCAGGAACAAATTGGGTTTGGAAAACAAAGGCAGCCTGGTTGTGTCCATGCCCATTTGTGTGCCCGTATGTATGTGTATATTTGAGTGTGTGTGTGTTTTTGCGATCTCTCCCATTTTGGGATGGTGTGCAGAGACAGGAGGGCTTGAATAAAACTCTCTTCTGTCAGAGAGCGAAAGGCAATGGCAAATTGAGCTTAGCACAGAGAATGCAAAGCGGTCATGGCAGCTTAGCCATTAGCCGAGGTGAGCCCCATGCATGAAAGTGGAACATTAAGATTTCTTCAGCGTTAGGACTGTGACATCTCTAACGCAGATGGGTGGGGTGTGTGTGGGGGGGGTGTTGAGCACTGAAGCACTGCTATTTTTCACGAAGGTTGCACTTGAGCATTTATAAGCGCAGAATTAGAGTGACACACGCGTTCACGCATTTCTGCTTCAATTTTTAGCATTGACCTAAATGGCAGTTGTCAACGAGGAGTTTTTCGAAAGTCTGTTGGTGGTTGAGATGTTTTAATACGTCACTGTGTGTGAACTCACAAATTCTGAAGTCTCACATTAATTCTTTTTGAATGTGAAAACAAAATTAAAGTTGCCTAGAAAATCTTGAGTGAAAGGATTCGCTCACTAATCCCCTTTTTTGCCCTCCCCCCATGAACCATTCTTTTGGCTGTATTTCCATAAAGCTTTGCTTTGGCTGTATGCGGTACCTCTAATCTGAGAGTAATTCTTGCCGCATGTCAAACAAGCAGCATCTCTTCTGCCCTGTAAGCTCTGAACATTTTCCCTGTCTGTAATCCTACTAAGCTCACCACTCAACCATGTGGTCATCTGGCTGCTTTCACATTTACCCATTTTATCATCTACTACCACGGGCGCAGTTGGGTACATGCCACCCAAATCCCGCCAGTTTGTCTGCCTGAATATCCTGTATACTGCGATGCCCTCCTACCCTGGCCTAGTGTTCTAATCCAGTCCTGCGGCCCTAATCAAGTCCACTGGTTTGGGAGTGGAGGAATGAACCCATTTTTGTCCAACATAACCTCACCCCACCCCAAATGTGTTTGACTTGCTCTTTCACTTCCACAAAGCTTTTGTGGTGGTACCTTGCTATAATCCATCATAGTACAGTGACAATGTAAAAAGTGAAACTGTGCAAAAGCGTTTCTACCTCACCCTTAAAGAGGTCATATCATACATTTTTTGTTGCTCAATGGTCCACTTGTTAGTACAATGTTTTTTACAGTTTTTCATATCTGTTTCCTGCCCTCCTTCTGACCCCTAAAATTATTTTTGTAAGTGCCTTTACAAAATGGCCTCTTTGCATGTGAAACAAGCAACAGTATGTTGATTCAGTAAGACATGGGCCACAGAATTGCTGTCAGGGTCAATGTTGTTTTTCTCCCATTTTTTAATAACAATCTCCATGACGTGTCATATAGTTACAGATTCATAAAAAATAAATGCTTAAAATCCTTCTGAAATTATGTAGCATCTTATTAGAACAAAGTCTCTCTTTGATTTTCACATATTTTACTTACTAGTTCTTCTAATGTTAAGAATAACAGCATCTAGTTTTCTGTATTATCTTACTGTTATCCTTCAAAACATGTGCTATTTGTTTACCCTATATGAATGTGCACTGTAGTGCTATAATGTATCTGATTAGCAAGTTCAGAAGTGTAGAACAACTTGTATTTGGCACTTACTATAGTTTTTCTAAACAGCTATAAAAATTACATTTCCTTTCTTAATATTGTGTATCTTTTTTTGGTGTGAGCAGTTTTTGGAGCTCATCAGGTTAAGCATGATGTATAAATGTCAAGGTCATGGCTTCAGTTCTTGAGACATGTCTGTAAAGTAAAAAATGGGCCCCTGAATGGAATATAAATTGGAATATATTCTGTCATTTTAAATGACATGTTTAACTCACAAAACACTTTCACTCTACTTCTCACTCTGTTCCTTTTTCAAGTCTTTATTAGGTCACCTGTGTACCATAAAACTACACATTTTAAGCAAAGGCTATATTATTGTGAATAAGTAATGTAATTCAACACAACCCACAAAATGAACCTACAACCTGTTTCACTAAACACTGGCATGTTTTGTGGCTTTGTGCACAGCTTTGGATAGTGGATGACTTTCATTTCACAGGCAGGTGGGTATCCTCGACACAGGTGAGGAGAGGGCAAGAGCAGCAGGGAGGGGTGAGATGGCATGAGGTGAAGCTGTCTGACCAAATCACTTTCACACCTTCTCATGTCTGTGACAGAAATAGAAGAACACATCAACACAGCGAGTGTTATGCAAGCGTGTGATAATTGTTATGAATGATCATGTTTTGTGAGTTAGTTGTTCTGTACACTGTGAGATGGCTGTTTGAGGCGTGATGTGATTACATTCTGTGTGGACGGTGCGTTCCCAGCCTGACAGATTAAATATGATTTGATGATGTCATGGCTCAGGTCATTATGATGGATATATGGTACATGTTGAGCCATCTGTAAGTATATTTACATCTGTATTTCTCGAGACTTGGTTTGTTTTGTGATGACTGACGTGGTTTTATTTGTCTCCTAAGACTTTTTTATTAGAATTAAAGTTATATAGGGGGTTTAAAAGACAAAGATGACAAGTGAAAATCTTAAATTTCTTTTAATTTTCTTACACATCTTTACATTTTACATTAAATATGGGGCCTATTTTATCTGCAGATTAATGGTTTGCACAACAGACTTTTGAATCTCACTGTATATTTGTTGACACTGCTTAAAATACATTATTACCATCACCACAAAACATCCAACCAATTAGAATATTCCAGAAATGTGACATGCCAGTTATTTCATTCCGCAGGACCCTGAAAACAACATAAAACAGGAAATGGAATTCTGGGAGCTATTTGAAATGCTTTGGGTTGCATTGAAAAAGCGGCTGTTGTATGGCAGGTCTCCTAGGGATGGACGGATATATTTGCTGTTGTCGTTGCTTAATTAGCCGAATTCCCTAGCTGAGGTTGCTGAGAGAGCCACCTGTACCATACACTTAAAAACAGGCATGTTATGTGGTGTCTTGTCCCATTGCGGCACATGCTCAATACAGACTAATGCCTGCTCAGCTGGGATTGACTGGCATTTACACATAGAAGGGCAAAAACAACAGCAGTCATGTAAACACCCACTCGCAAACACACAAACAAACTCGTGCGCACAAACAGATACACGCCTCTGACAAGCGCACACACATTTACATACACATCCGTGCAGATGATCCCTTGTGCTTTCTGGAAGAAGACGTCTGGATAACAAACAAATCAAACTAATTCCTCATTGAGCTGTTAAACACAATTAATTAAGAACAACAATAATTCACCCAAATGAAACCTTAATCAGTTTGATGACACTTTTTGCACAGATTACATAACATTTCAAGGGATTACATGTTGCTAACATAAAAGAACAGCTTGTTTTTCTGCTTAACATTGGTAAAGTAAA
Organism: Yasuhikotakia modesta; assembly: GCA_036877545.1. Lineage (NCBI taxonomy): Eukaryota > Metazoa > Chordata > Actinopteri > Cypriniformes > Botiidae > Yasuhikotakia > Yasuhikotakia modesta. The sequence continues at coordinate 16,466 of JBAJNP010005155.1, forward strand.
AGGGCTTGTAGAATTCGGCACTTAGAAGAAGCTGCTATACTCTAATTTTAGGAGATTTCCATCTGTTTATTTGATTTTACTGCCAAAGAAGTGCATTTTTTGTCCCTTATGTTTATACTGTATGTGTACTGAATAACTAAACAATTCATAGCAATTAATAAATTTACAATAAATAACTTTGAAAATATTCTATTGCTGTCAACCCTGTTACTTACTCATTACATTTAGTCTTTATGTTACTGTAGGTTAAGATGCCACAATGCAGTTATTAGACTAATATTAGTATTACTAATAATATCAATATTAATAATAATATGATCTGTTTTTAATGCCTACAATTTTACAAAACTTTATTTTTAAAATCACTTTATTAACTTTATTAAATGGATAAAGTATTTCTAAGCCAGGGTCAAGTCCTTTGTTGTTACCTGCTGTGATTTATAAGTGAATCATTTATTAGTTTTAAGTCATGTGACTGGTTTTATGATCAAAATCAATTGCTTTGTTGAAAATATTCAACCCAAAAGAACGTTTCATCTACAAAATGAAAAATGTTTACTTTTGGGTGAATTACATCCCCTGCCCCTTTCTGTCTGTTATGTCACCTTGTTGAGATCTTGAGGCCCTCCAAGGCCCACTGTTGTCACTAGTATTTATTTTATTTTAAAAACACATGTCTTGGGGTGTCTGTTAGATGTTGTTGGAAGTAATTGCTGTATGTGGAAAGTCATTTGTTTCTTTTGCCAGTTAATCAATATGCCTACAGCTAGCAGTGCAGACTAAATGTGACCCATGCAGAGGTCTTTATAGCCTGGTAAATTAAAAATACTACATCTAAACATACACAGACCACATATATAAAACGGTATATCATCGCCTTATCTCCTGCAAACAAACACATGCACACACATTTGTATGGCAGGCCTCATCAATTACATCATCTCTATAACTACAGGTGAAGTTGTCACAGATGGCAGTTTGTCAGGTTCTTCACTGTAAACTCCAAAGGTAATAAAAACAAACCACACGTAATATATTTAATGAAACTCTGAAAATAACATTGAATGCATCCATCTTCAAAGATTATATACTGACATGAGGAACGAGCCATTGGTTTTAACACACAAACGCTCAGAGTGGCGTTTGTGTCTTTCTACTCCCCATTTGCAGTCCTGTCCTTGTCTGAAAAGACAATTCCATTTGCTCAGACTGTAAACTTGAAGACCATCTCTTGAGATGTAAAAGGAGGTTTAGAGTGAGTCAAAGCTTTTCCTGCGTGAACACACATATGAAATTGATCCAGTTAGAATCAGGTGCTAATGCCGCCTCTGTGCTCCTGCTCTGTTGTGCTAATCCTCTGAAATACAGTGGATTTGAGTGTGAAGAGCTAATTTCCTGCACTGTGCTAGATGAAAGAGTCTAAGCACTGCTGTGTCACAGGCTGTGTGATGGAGTGTTGTCGTCCTGGTGTGACCAGTTATCAGTCACACTACCTGACATCCAGGGCTCACATCCTCTGCCAACAATGAGACAACACAAATTTGGGGTGGGGTTGGCAAATTTTCTCAGTGGTTTGTTGTTGTTCTAAACTTACTGGTAAGCAAATAATCCCTGTAAACTACTGTAGATCCTTGTAGATACTATAAGTATTATAAGATGTTTTAATAACTGATACAAGAAAATTGATACCCAAGCAGAGCATGTTTCTGATTGGCTAAAAATACAGTGAGGCTGTATTTTTCACAGAGCCTATCGGACAGTCACAGTGATGGGTGATTTTTCAAGACATCAATTTCTGTGATAAAAGACATTCTAAATGATGAAAAAAACATACAGCACTTCTAAATGTTTTCATCTGTTGCTTTATTTATATATAGAGTAATGTGTCATGAATAATTAATTTAGAAATAATTGCACATTTGAATGAAAGATAATCACTTTTATTTATGGAGTCACTATAAATATCTCTCTTAGCCCTCAGCAATACAGGCATACCTACTGCAAGCTAAGCTATGTAAACAATTTACTGGATAGGCAGAATGAAGGGCACAGAGCTAATCCTCTCATTTTATTCTTTATCCTATCCTGTCCCTCTTCTGTCTCTTTGTCAACACAGCAATTACGACAGAGGAAACGAGGCTGACAGCAAGTACGAGGGTGTGACTCTTTGAAGCGATGCACTAATGGACGTCCCACTGGGCCTGAGTGCTTCAGCATCATGAGGGGAGGGGTCCCTGAGTAATCGGCCCCCGTCACTGTCTTGCTGGTAACCTGGGGAGTGAATCAGCATGGCTGGGAATCAGACATCAGTCTCAGTGGGCCTTTGGGATGGACCACTCCACCTACTCTTGAGAGCCATTCTGACCTCTTTCAAAACCAGAAATAAGTGAGAGCAAAAGAGAGATCAAGTGCTTTCAACTCTTGGTTAAATAGTTGCTTGATTTGATTGGTTAGTCTTTATAAGTACTTATTTTGGAAGGACGCTGCATTCTATTTTTTCTCCATACACTAAAATCCTCTGCAAGACAAAACAAAGCACTTCAAGGAACTTTCATGTAATGTAAGAACTTTCCTTATGTGGTTATATCCCAATTAAGACACTATTTTGCACTAATACCAAACTTATTTTGCTCTTGTCCTTGTAATGAAGGTCAATTGTTAAATCATAATTTGTGCTTTAACATAAAAAAACACCATCATCTACATTTGCTACAGATATAGCCTGTTCACAATACCTTTAATATTTAATGTATCTTAATAAACGTTCTGAAGAAAACACTTTTCTCATTGCCAGAAACGTTATGTACCATGCTATGTATTCCAGTAGTTATTCAGTCTGTGCATTTTTCATGACATTATATTGCACATAATAATCAAACTCCTCATTTCATTTATAGTTGAAAAATTTGCATTTTCAATGAATCCATTAAATATCATTATTCATGTAAATAAATTATTTACAGATCGAGTAAGTGACTGACAGATTCATCTAAAGATTTCGATAAATGCTGCTGCCATCATTGTTTCTTTTTCAGCTTGGTCATAAAAATGTGTTTTTTTTCCAAGTATAATCATCTGAATGTACTGTAAAATTACCATAGCCTCAATGTTATACTGTTACCCTAATTTAGATGTTTTTGTGCCAGATAAATGCTCTAATTTGTCAATTATCCATCAAAATAGTTTTAGTACAGTATATTTTACAGCTTTTTGATAGTAAATGAAATTTAAGCCAGCCCCTTTTTTCAAAAAGTTGTAAATGAACTATATAAAACCACAAGTAGCTAAATTAAATTCCACAAAACTAAACTTTAGTTTCTGACAACCCAGAGGTGTTTTAAAGCAACTGCTCGTATCAAACATTATTCCTGATATTAGATTAGGTCTTCTGAAAGTATCGCCAGGACTGAGTTTTTATGGGAAGACATTAATTTGAACAGGTCCAAATCTGACAGTAATCTGCACTTCTGTACTGATCATTCTGTCAGTGTGAGGGATGAGCAGGGAGAGGCATGATGGACAGCTCTAGGTTAATTCTCTTTCATTGTCTAGCATTAACTGATGAGTGGCTGGCTCTCTGCTGATTAACTGCCCCTGTATAAAAACTCCCTCATCAGGGAGAATAGATTTGCCCCCGGTGTGACATCTCTTTTGAAAAGATGATATGAACAGCCTAAAGTTAGCTTAATAAACTTTATTACTCAGCAAGGACTGTTAATTCAAGTTATTGTTATTGTATTTTTTATAAATGATTTATGAGATGTTGCCACAACAGCAATATGTAAAAATAATGCTGTTTAACAAATCAAAAAGCCAAAGTTGTGATTTCATAACAGTTAATCTTTATTAGCTTATTGCTACCATTGCTAATAAACTTATGAAGAATCCAGCAGACTCTTGTTCTTCTAAATCCACAGTATAACAACTTGGTGTTAACAACAGATATGATAACACAATCCATCACTAAATGCTGATGAACATATACTGGCAAAATGAAGTAATCAACAACATTAAAAATAACTGAACTCTGATACACAGTATGGCAGAAATTACAAAGTTTACAAAGTGTGTCTTCAGTTCCAAATGTTTCTATTACAAGAGATTTTGACCAAAACATCTCATTTGTGTATTATCCCTCTCTAACAATGGATACATTTCACAAACACTACTGCTAACTACCTCATTAAACAGGAAATATGTGTAGCCGACAAAAAGCAAAGTGTTATTTTTGTATATAAAAATAACAGCATATGCACATATTGAGCACATATTGAGAGACAGAGGCTCTCTGTATTCTCCAAGCAACACACACCAAAACTCACACTCCCCTGATAGATATACATTATTTCAGAAGGTATGTTGTTAGCACCGCATTCTGATTGTTAACCACCTAGTTGACACCTGTGTAAATTCGTCTGACGTGACATCTGTCGGCTTTTTTTCTGCATGACTTAACTGTGTTGCTTCATATGTATATAGCGCTGGGGCTGTCACACATTTTGTATTAAAATGTACCGTGGTGCATGCTGGGCACATGACATAACCGATGACATCAAACCTAGTACATGCATGTCATCTCATTTTACAGCACAAAAGCTGCACTATGTCTGTGCTGCTTTTCTGCAATAGGATATTAAAGATAGCACTGTCGACCAGTTATATTCAATGTACTACCTTTCGAAATTACATTACAGCCTGTTACCCAACAGATCCACAACTCAAATTGCAGAGACCTGCAACCATTCAGTGTGCAAAGAGAGTCTCACGTTGCTATTATAAAGCCTTTTGTTAATTTTTTTTGTTCTATTTGTGCCAGTTGTTTATTGCAATTTACTTTACTATGCTTTTTGCTATTGACCCTAAATAGAAAATGTTACCATATTGGACAATTTTCATTCAATGTTATCTGTAATGGTTATCTGCAACTAAATTGGTCACCTTATGAAAAAGTGCATATCCACTATCTTGTAATACTAAGAACTATTTGAAGGGAAAACAATAGGGTAATTTAATTGCTATTATAATATACAAACAGTTTTGGGGCAAAAGGTCAATTTCAACAGTACAGTATATGAGAGTTATATATGAGTGGCTAATGATGTCCCAAATTTGGATGATTATAATAAACATGTATTTGCAAACTGCTGCCTTCTCAGAATTACCTATTAATATATAAAGCCTTACTAAAGAGTCACATAATTAATCTTGATTACTCTCCTCAAATAAAGATTCTGTGTGAGGTCATTCCATCAAATTCTCATTAAAATAAATGTCAACCTCTTAACAGTGTTTTTTTTTTTTGTTTTTACAATTGATTATGTGTAACAAATAGGTGTTAATCTATAATGGTGGCATTTTTAGTTTAAATATTTTGTGACTGTAAAAATGTATACCTGCAATTACTGAGACATACTTACATAAACTACATGTAACTTAAAACATTTATAAAAGCAACAACTTACATTCAAGCATTTCTTCATAATATACCCTTCCAAATTGTTTTAGCCATAGAGCCATAGCAGCGCCACAATATACTGTAATCTTAAAGTAAGAAAAGAGGGGAAAGTAGAAGATTTAAGAAGGATTTAGTCAAAGAGAAAGATTTTAAAGCTGTATCTTTCTTATCTCATGGCCTCCACACTTGGGAGCTGAATGAACAGCTGTCACATTTGAAACATACAAAAGCGGTAATCCTGTGCTGAAGAGAAAGCAGTGTTTCTGAACTAAGAGAGGAATAAATTGGGCAGCTAACCGGGGCTCCCTGAGGGAAAGCTGGACAGGCAGGAGGCCGGGGGAGGTTGGCAATGCCACAAGTGCTGTGTGTGGAGAGGGCCAAGAAGTCACCAGAGAAACCTTGTGAACCTTCATCTTTGCAGTGGGTTTCCTAATTAACTTCATCATACTACATGATATTATTTAAAAGAAACATTTTGGCATATGTGTTCTGACAGTGAGGTTATGTTGCACTTTTTTGTATGCACTTTTCCTTGCATACCTGGAACAAACAATGTAGTGTTTACACACAACATCTCATACTTTATTCCTATCACAAAAACATGAAGAGAAATCATAAATGTGGTGGCTCATGTTAAGAAATATTCTACACTGCATTGCTATTTGTAGTTCTGGAGAAAAAATATAGTTTTCACATTTTTTCAATCTTATACAACACAGGAAAAGTTGTATGAGATTTTTGTCAAGTTTTAATCAAGTATATGCTTGTTTTGTTGAGCAGTCATGGAGTGGTGGTCTTTCACTGAGGGGCTTCTGTGAAGAGAGTAAACCTCCCAGAATCAGCGGATGTACTCATGCTTAGTATCTACCACAGAAAGAGTGGAGAGGGGCTTGGACAGACCGTGTGATAACAGAAAAGCATATCGAGGACTGGCTGAGGGGGCTTTTCTCTCTGTGAGTGGGTGCCCATGGGAACGGGTGCCCATTTGAAGGCCCAAGAGAGCCAACATGAGAAGCCTGCATTTCTGATATATCTGGCAACCCCTGGAGTGGCTCAGGGTTGTAGAAACCCCACAGAGCAGGAAGATCGTCATCTGCAGCACTGATGTTCAGCAATCATCTGCTAAAGATTCAAGTAAGTGAATCATTGAAAAGGCAACACGCCGGTTATGAAAGCACTGACACCACGGATGTGAATCATGAAATATGCTGGAACATTGCAAAAATGTTTGTTCACAAGGGCTGTCAATAATTTTGCCAGCTGATTCATTTTTGCAGATGGCTGAAAGTGACCCCAAGATCCGTGTACTGTGGAGGAGTTAAAGATTGGAAGTCATTGGCAGACAGACAGCACAGTATATATGGTTTAATATATATATATATATATATATATATATATATGTGTGTGTGTGTGTGTGTGTGTGTGTTTGTTTGTTTATTTGTGTGTGTATACAGGCATCATATAAATGTTGAAAGTAGTCGATATGTGCAATATATTCTCTATATTATACTTTTTTATGAAGTCATTTAATTGCTTTGTGTAAGTAACAAATCAATGTTCACTAAAATCATGCTGAAAGACAGACATAATTACTATTTACTTTAATTGTATAAAAGCTTTTATTTTCTGCCATAAATAACTTTTGTGTTCAGCAAAATAACAAACAAAAAAAAACAAATGGGTAAAGAACAACATAAGGGGTAATTTTTTTATTTTTGCGAAACTATTCATTTAATCTCAAAGAAAGCTGTTGTTCTTTTAGTCATCAACAATCTTTCTAATATCCTCTTCAGGAATGTGTTCAATAGCCTTTGATCAATTCAGTTTTCTACCCACGCGGCCTTGAGCGCATATTCTGGAGAGTAAGACAAAGAGAGAGAGGGTAGAGGATGAGGAAATGAGATTGTTCAGTTATGCTGTACAGCTCAGCAGCTTGTCCCGGGCCAATAACCATCAGAACCTGCCACAGAACCCACAAGACCATATGTGGGCTGGACAAGACTCCCACTGTCTATCTGCCTGTATGTATCAGTCCATCCCTCATAGCTTCCCCTCATCCCAGCCTCATATTTCCTTCAGCAATATTATTACTGACGCCCCTCACTGTGCTGTTGTCCAATATGAACATATATTAAAAAGGCATGGGCCGCCAGCCGTGGTTCGGACTCATAATTCCTCACATCGCTACACGTCTGCGTTGCCACTGTGGAACCGAGCCTTAATTACATTATACGTCATCTTTGGCACCAAACTGCCACCCTCGGCTGGCGCTGTTGGCTGGCACCCTCGTTCCGCTCTAAAGGCTGAGCCAGAGGGCTAAAGAAATAAAGAAAGAGAGAGTGAGCAAGCGAGTGGAAGACATATTACTGCAGACCTGTATTGATATAAGCACGATTGACTTTTGGTTTTATTATCTATAGTTAATAGCAGCGTCACGATGCTGGGGCGTAAAAGATTTAACAGGAGGAGTTTCAGCTTCATAAATGAATCGGGCCAAACAGAACAAATGAGAAAGGAAGAGACCAGTCTTTTTCTAATGTAAAATTAAAGAAGAACAGCCCATAAGAAACACTGAAGACATAGAATGTGTGATTACACAGACAGACAGAAGGATAGACATATTTATTGATTTATGTGCATGTATGTGCGTGTGTGTGCTGTCACATAACCGAAAGAAGCCAGTATAATGTCAAGTCAAATATTTACATTTATGCATTTGGCAGACGCTTTTATACAAAGCAACTTACAGTACTTTCAAGTTTTCAAGGAACACAGCAATAAGTGTTAAACATATTAAATCTTATTTTCTATGAATACAATAAAATGAATATATGGATTTTGTGCATTCAATATCCTTTGAACTCACAAAGATTTTTAAAACTTTGTTACACTTTTAAAGTTGTTGCTATAATTTCAATTTCAATTGTATGTAAAACAGTGATGTGATCAAAACATTTATATTGCAAGTTTCAATTTACATTAACATTATTTACATTCAAACAAACAGAAATGTTTATGTGCAGAAATAAGACTTTATACATATGCATACCTACAACTACTAATGAGATCACCCTGAAATACAAGAACGATAGAGATGAAACATAAATAGAAAGAGATACATTATGTTGTTCTCTACTGCTCAGAGCTTCTTGAATTATTTTTTCTCCCTCTCTGAAGCCTATGGTATCATATTATGTGATTCTGCCAAACATAGTTATTGTGCAGTGAGTCTTTGGTGTGGCCAAAATCCCAGCAAAGCCGGTAATAATCTGTCAGTTGAAAGAGATGCCCCCACAGACAAGGGCCCCTAATCCAGACAGATCAATGGCACACTCAGGCAGAGCTCCCTGCTCTCTCTATGCCCATGTCTGTTCGCTGTCAGCCAAGCCTACGTGGGTGCCGTCGCCCACAGGCTTAAATGCCTGGATATTCCCAGAGGGCATCATGAGGCTAATGATTGCAGTGATCAAGACCCGCAGGGGTCAACGTTTGACTTGGAGATGTGAGGAGGGGGGCAAGCAGTGTTGGAGAGTGCCGTGCATCCGGATGAAATGAGAGCAAAAGTCTAATATTGCTTTCATGGAAACAGACGAGCCAATTATTTGCAGAGGCCTTGATCACACTGCTGTCTGTGCTCTCGGCCTGAGCCTGTCAAAACACAGAGCATGCTCTACCTCAGCATGTGTGCGGGAGAGAGAGAGAGAGTGAGAGAGAGAAATTCTTTTTCTCTGTTGATCAGAGGCCATTTCGGCTTAGTTCAGACAGAATGAGTGAATCATTTGGGTTGGATTTTTTGGGATTTTGATGAATAATTGGTTTTGGGTGACTTTTAGAAGCACTGTTATATATTAAACACAGATAATGATATAAATTGTAGGTCAAGCTTCTCTAAAGTTCACCATTTGTGCAGTAAATGTCAAATGTAAAGACTTGGGTTGATGGCTCAAAAGCGGCTAAATTGATTCATGGTTTGGGTGATGATTATGACTGTGAGATGATCATTCAGTTGGTTCTCCAATGCAAATACCATTGAATTACAGTCAATGCAGAAGCTTTGTATCTGACACAAACTGAGCATAATAACAACCAAATGGTTAATGATCTGGGCAAAGAGTGATGGCATGATAGTGTGATATAATCTTTTTAATTCAATTAGAAAAAGGTTAAAGGAAGTGCCTTGTCTATATAAGCATTGAGAACATCAACATGTGTTTGTGAAATTGATGTGGAGTTCTCTTCATTACAACAGGTCTGATGGCTGAAGTCCAGCTGGCCCAGATCTGTTCACTGTTCTGGAACTAAACAACAGAAACCAGCACAGGAGTAGACACCACAACACAATAGGCACTGTGACCGTCTCATTACACATTACCAGCAGTGCTCAGTTTACTGTGTTTGGGATCCTTTTCTTGGCTACACAATTCTATTGTAAGTCTAAACATGAGCCAGTGAGATGACAATGTGGATTCTACTTTATGTTAGTGCCTGTCTGAGTGTGAATGATAAAGAATGTTGAGGTCATTGTTGCTTTTTCTTCATCATTAGAGCAGCTGCTTGGAGCTTCTCAGTCTGAGAGCCCGGTGTGATCTCATTAGTGTTTCTTGATATTTATACTTAAAGTGCACAAATATGTTTATTTACAGTTATATATAGACACCGACACTGATATAGACACTGATCTGAATGTGATATCAACATGTGTATAAACACAAATGTTTGTAAAAAAAAATTCTAAAAGCTCTTAAGATGTAAAATTGTCAAGTTTTTTTATTTATTAAAGTACTGCCACAGGTGATCAGAGGAATTCAGAAAATTATAAAAATTATAGTATATTAAATAAAACATATGAAACCATGATACAAAACTTATATTTCTAAAAACCTTTTTCCTTTTTTGCCAATTTTATTTTCATTATCCTATACACCTTTGTTCATCATTGACATATTTAATCGTATAATAATAATTTTTTATTTTAAAGTCATATATTTTGGAAGATATCTGTACTCTGATATTGCCCAAATCAGGGTCTATCCAAACATTCAAAACACGATCAAATAAAGAGTTGATAAAAGGAATACCTACCAATACTAATGAGATGATGTTGGAGAGTCAGGGTAGAGTGAATTTAAAGGCCATCTTGGGACTCTGACAGTTTCTGGCACTGAACGCTATTTTTCCATTCTCTCTGTGTTAGAGAGCATATTCAGAGCTTGTGTGCCTTAGGAGACCATGGTAAGTGATCTGGAAGAGCTTCAGAGCAGTAAAGGGACCTTGACAGCAGTTTGTGTCTATCTGTGTATCTGGCTCAGTCAATGGTCTTCCATTGTAGAACTGAATGGGTAACACTTCCTTAAATATTATAAAGATAAATGCTGTTCACAATGGGTTTCTCTCAGGCAAGAAGAGGTGCTTGCTTTAAAGAGGATAACAGTATAATTGATAATATGGAGAAACCTCCTTTGCGACCACTAAAAAAATGCAGAAGATGTCTACCTACAGAATGTTACTTCTCAACTGTTTTCTGTCAAATATCAACGTTTCAACAGATTCTGACAGCTCACTGTCAAAACCTGACAGTATCAAGAAGAATTTGAGTCTTCTTGCAAAGCACTGCTGGTGCAATGACAGTGTATACCAAGGGGTCACTTGACTTTGACCGGTTGGGATGGTCCAGTGAACCGTAAATGTATCATTCTACAGGCAAACATATCGTTTTGTTTACATATTTTTAAATGTGTGTATATATATATATCCAGGTACATCGCCAGTTGAAGTTTACTTAAAATTTCAATAGAAATTATCTTTCTGTGATTCTTTTACAGTGGAAGTGAGGGATTACCACAAAGCATCTCTCTGCTTGCTAGAAGAAACCATCTGCCTACCCTTTTCTTCCTTCTTCCATCTGGCTCCATCTGTTTCTTACTTTCTCTCTCCCATCCCCTTCCTCACGAATCTCCAGTTTCTTTTCAACAATACACTCGGTCCACGTCACCTCTTTCCTCTCTAACCTTGGCTCTGCTCTGTAATGATGTGAGTGGGAGGTTTGCGTTGAGTACTGTATTTACTCACGACAGGCTGCCATTGCTAGCGGGCTAGCGGCCTGCGCAGGGGTACTTCATCTGTTCTGTGTAATTAGCTGTGATGTATGTTGTGTTGTGTTTGGGTCACAGCAAACCCCTTAAAAAACAGCAAACAAGGAGACTGAGCTAAAATGGCCGCAGAGTGAGAGCTTTTACGTTGTGAGGAAACTTTACTGTACTACCATCTGAGTGGAGGTGATTGTGTCCAATGGGATTCTAGGTTAGGGTCAATTCCTCTTGTGGATAGTAGAGTTCTGTTGCATGTATGTGGACCTGTGGACCTAATTCAGGCTTTGAGACAACAAACACACCTCTCTGTTGATAACTAAGTGCTACCTAATGGAATCGGTGGAAAATGTATTAAAACTATTGGCTTGTACACTAGTATTAAATATATATTAAATATATATACTGTGTATATATATATATATATAAAGCATATAGATATGTTTCACAGTGATATATTGACTTGTTTATGTTTATTAAATAAATATTAATTACATTTAACATTCTTTCTGTTAACTGTTTCCCAACAACTTACAGTTGTTCTTACAGTCTATACATGCATACAATACATGCAATACATACATACATATGAACACATATAACTAGATACTGTACATACATACACACACCCATACTGATCCTGACACAGGCAATTCTGCCTTTGCAATGGAGCTACAAAGCATTTTGAAATGTGTACAAACACATCTACAAAACAGTGATGTTAAATTTTGATTTGTAGCTTCAGGCAAAGGTTTTTATATGCATGCATGCATGCTGATCATTTATGAATAATCACTTCATTACAAGTCCATGGCTCCAAGGCCCACCACATTTGGTCCAAGTAAACATGTTTTCTAAGGGCACTATTTTTACATAAAATGAAATATAAAACTTCATCTGGCTTTGACAATAACAACAATGTCTTAATGTAAAACAGTGTTAAATGACCACATTTGCTTGTGATTAATTAATAAATAAATGCAATATTTTATATAATGTTACATTAATAATGTAATGTTTAATTAAATTATTACGCATAAAAATGTAATAAATACAAGTGAAGCATTAAAAGTTAGCTTTAATGTCTTAACTCTCATCCAAATTCGAATGGATGTGTTTTTAAAAAAATCAGATTTACAAAAAAGGATATTAATAGTGTAAGTTCAGTAGCTTTATTTAAACACAGTTCCCTGTGGAGGATATCAATAGCTGTTCTCTTGTAACATGCATTATTTCTTATAGCACAATGTAAATACTGTATAATGCATTTTTCATTCTCTGCATGTCGCTGATAGGCAATGTGGAAATTGCCTCTGTAAAACATCTTTATGTTCACCATCACATTTGGCTTATGGAGTTCCATATCTACATCCAGGTAAGACCCAGTAATATAGCCGATATCACTCTCATCGCTGTCTGACAGCTGTGGAACTATATTGGAGATTCTAAACTTTGGAATCACTTGCTTCACTAACTATGGCTATGATATTCCATATAGCTTCATGTGTTTATACTGTTGTGTCTTTGTGTTTTATTGTGTTTGAGACAAACAAATGCAGGTGCTGAACTCACAATGTAACCAATCACAGATGGCCAATGCAGTGACCATTCACAGACCATCACTTTAAGACTAAACATGATGGGGTTAAGCATACAAACACCATAATTATTCTATGATTGCATGATTTAAGCAAAGGAGGAAACATGAACAGGAAAGTTCATGAAAAGGTACATGAAAAGTATATAAGCATGCAACATAAAAATACACATATACATTTAGGACATTTAGGCTTATTTATTGATATGACTTAGATATGACGGGGTCTTCACTGAGGGCTTTGTCAAACATCTTGCTGACCTGCAAATCTTCCCTACCCAAAGATCTCAGGTTTCTGTAATGGAATTCTTTTGAAGCTCAGGAGTGTGTCTAAATGAACCCTATTTACGATCAGCCAGAAAGGGGCTATAGAGACGCTGGGTCTACCCTAGCACCACTTTGTGATCCAAAAGAGCATTAAGAAACACAGGTTTCTGTCCTGTTGCCAGTTTTACGACCAGCAACAGGCTGAAGGAGCTGATAAGATCTCTGGGGATGGCATGGTTTACTGGGACCCTTGGCCCCCTGGTGGGGACATGGTTACTTCCCCCCATCTTCT
>JBAJNP010005156.1:0-26155 GCA_036877545.1 Yasuhikotakia modesta
TGTGTGTGTGAGAGTGTGTGTGACTGATGTGTGTGTGACTGATGTGTGTGTGTGTGTGTATTTGGCAGGTGTAAACTTTCATTCAGGTATATATTTCACCAACATGCCCACTGAGAAAATGGAGTTTCTAGTTATGTTTTGTTGAGCTGTAGAAGAGAAAAGTGAGACGAGATCAATGCTGGCTGAGGAAGTGATTGTAGTATCTGTAGTAAATCTGTTTCTTCTCTCAGGTCTTTAATGGCATTTGGCAGCAGTTCATTACTGGAGAAACGCTTGCATAGTTTGTAAAGCATTCGGCAGATGCAGTTATCTAAGGTCACTTATAGCGCATTCAGCTCATATCAGCCAATGTAGGTTCATTTCTTGGTTATTAAACTCCTCACCTAGCATTATTAATGCAGCGCTAGTTTTTATTACAGAAAATGTAGCGTTAGCAATGGATGACCATCTGACACAGGGTTGGATGAACAAACAGTGATGAGAGTTGAGATGCTCCTCAGGTTCTTCTCAGGTTCCTTGTGGCCTCCATCAGTAAACAGGAAACTTGAGCTCTCTTGACCCGTGTCTGAGATCTTACATGTTCTTCTCATGACCTGTGAGGTGGTGAGAAGACCTTTTTAGCTTAGCTAACAACAGTTTATTTTCTTAGCATCAGTTATCTGTCAACATGATGTACTTGTTTCCTGATTAAAATGTTGGATCGGATTCTGTCAGAGAAGGTGATGAAGCCTCATGTGGTGTGTTTTGCCACCATGATGGTTTTCCTAAATTCCAGTCCATCTATCAGGAAAAAGCAGCTATCAAGTTGAGTTTATTGTGGAATAGAGTTTAGTTATAATGAGATGTATTGTTTTTAACGTCAGTACACAGCAGAAATCAGAGATTGTCTCAAGCCAGATAGTTGTGTGCACTTCCACAGCAATGACAATCTCTGGCGGCTGAACAATTGTCCCATTGAGGTGTTTGAGGAGGTGTTTCTGTAGTCTAATTTTCTTATATATAATGTTTATATGCAGGTTTAACTGATGTGTGACATAGCTGAGCGTCAGTGGTGTGTCCATGGCTGTGATTGTTGCTGATGTAGGCGACTCAAGAGTCTTGCTTACATATTTCCTCTTTTTTCCAGTTGAAAATAGCAAAAGGCCAAAGCATATCTTGCTGTAACAGAGACTTCTTGTGGGAAATGATGTTTGGTGTCATATGTAAAACCTCTCAACCTCACTAATAATATTTTGGGTTTTGCTGTTGTTTTCCATCCACTCAACAGACTGAGGGAACTGTGTATTTATTTCATTAGCAGTGTGTGTCACTTTCCTGTTGGGGTTTTGGATGAGATAGGAGGGGTGCATCTGTTGGACACAAGAGTATGAGAGGGAGAGTAAGAGCACAAACCAACTATTAATGTCTAGACGCAACATAAAACCACGCAGATCCTAACAGCAGACTCTTGTGGAAACACTGTCAGATCCCTAAAAAGTGTGAGAGGACGTACACTTTCAAAACATCTCCTCTAATCATCTACGGCAGCAGAAAAACCACACCAACCAATCCTGGCCTCAGGTCAGTTGAGATGTCTGCATGCTCGTCTCGTTCACATCGCTGCAGCTCCTCTGAAGCGCCGCTCTTCATTTTCCTGTGTTTATTTTTTTATTTGCAGCCACGCAGAGAAAACGCCGAGCGTCCCGATGGCTTTTATCTGTGAATGATGCGTTTAATGATTTGGTTAAAACTCGTGAGGAGACTCATTTTCTCTGCGATTGCTTCTGCGCTGAGGCCAAAAATACATTTCATTTCCAGGAAGTCCCACATTCAGTCTTAATGTATCACCATAAATCTGAACACAATAGAATTCATGAAGGGGTGTGAGGGGCGGGGCTGAGGGGGCGTGGCTTTGGTTATGTTGTTATTTAAAATAAAAAGAGCTTGTTTTTTGATTCGACTTTAGAATGAAATGTTTTGGTTGTTTGGATCGCGTCCTCCTGCTCCGACCCGTAAAAGTCCCAGTTCCTGTCTCCTCCCAGCTGAAGATGGCTTACAAATGTTGAATGAAATGATGTTGAGTTACTGTGAGAGATGCGATGTGTCTTCAGAATCTTTGTGTCCTATTTGTTATTTTTGCAGTTACAGTTTAATGTCTTCACCTGAAATAGAAATCAGTGTTTTAAAAATCTGTTCAGTGACTCTCTCGCTCTCTCTCTCTTCTGTGTGGAGGGAATGGTTGTAGTTGTTGCTCTGAGGAGACTGGAGGTCTGGCTCTCTCCTCAGATGGCGCTGTGTTTGTTGGGGAATGTGCAATTATGGAGCTCGGCCCTTTGATCCACTTTTTCCATCAGCCTAAATTGTCCTCACATTGAGCTCCGCTGTGTATCCTTGGGCTCTGTGTGTGCGCAGCCTCTCTTTCATGTGCAGCCCTTTGGAACTCGAAGCATCTCAGTCTGAAAACTGAGCTTTTCCCCAGCCATGCTCCAGTGCTGTGTGTGTGTGTGTGTGAGTGAGTATGTGTGTGTGAGTCTGTGTGTTTCCCAGTGTATGCAGAAGAGAAAATTAGCATTAAATTTGTTTTAGCTGAATGTTAGACAGTGAGAAATATGTGCTGGACTGTGTCCCTGATTGCATTCAGATCTTTGTTTGCACAAATGCTCAGCTGTGGGTGGACAGTTATGCACTGTGGACCCTTTAAAGCCCAGCATGTGCGATGCTCTGGTTATAAGTCTGTGTTCAGGTTAGCAGTTTCTTACAGAATGACGTTCCAGTGTCAGAAAATCTGTGATGTTTACCTCATAACTGCACAAGTAATAATCAGTTTAAAGAGGATGCAGATATTATCACAACGTTCATATTACAGGAATGTAGTTTGCTGTTAAATCTAGTATAAATCTGCAGTTTGTGCCCAAAAAATCTGTTGGCTATCAAATGTGTCCCTGGTACATCATTTTGGTCGCAAACATGCGTTTGATTGATGCTTATATCAGCATATTTGACCACAAATGACTCCAGGCTGCAGTGATCTCACATTCTCCAGATGTTTGAGCAACTAATGAACGTCACAAACCTACCGAAATATCACTGAAGACAACAGGCATGTGTTCCAACTCAAAGTGCCATAATTGTAAAGTTATCACTTAAAAAAGTGATTAAGAGAGTTAAGAAATTGACATAAATGTGTTTAATCTTATTGTTAATATAAATCAACATGTACGCATAATATCTTCAGCACCACGTGTGACTATAAGAACATACAAAAGCTGCTTCGCTCGCCTGACTGAGGGACCACCCACAATAATGACCCAGTAAAATATGAAACGCATGTTATCATTGGAGCGTTTACAGTGAATCTTTTGAACACAATGTTGTTTTTGCACATGCAGTGGAAGATAAAGATGTTATTGAAGATTATTGATAAAGTGCCAGAGTTTGATTTGTGCCGCCTGTCTGTCGATCATCAGTCATTTGGAAAAGCACAGGCAGCAAAACAAACAGCGACGATAAACAAAGCTTCATGGCCAGCATGGGGTTCAGTATCGAACCGTGTGCCAAACTTTAAATCGACAGTCATTTATGCTCTTCTGTTCCGGCGCCAATGCCCTGAATTTCCAGCTCAAAGCATTCTCATCCAAAACTGAAAAATATGTTCAGAACTGTCCAACTCATGCGGATAAATCTCAGTGGGAGTTTACGATTACACTGGAAGTCACTGCGTGTGCTGTTAGACATGAGCACTAGCTAGCGTGAAGCTACATGTGTGTTTTAAAGAGCACCTTTAGTTCTGTGGAGTTTGGCAGGTGAGCTGCTGTTTGAAGGGTGTGTCTGTAACTCAATGTGCAGGATCACAGCTCCTCTGTAACAAAGGTTAATAATGACTGCTGGCTATCTGCTCCTCTGTCAGGAAATGTTTCTTCTGCACTCTTGGCTTCTGTTTGTTGCCCCCGCTGAGCTGTGCTGCTTCATGAGGAATGTGTCTGGAATCTCTTCTGATGTAGATGCAGAACATAACTGGAGTTTTTATGCTTTGGTTTAGTGCTGAATTAACATACAGGGTCTGTTCTGTTACAACAGCAGGTTTGCTTTGCACCTTCATGATATTTGCATGTACAGTTTTTAATGTAATGTAAGATTTGCAGTAAATGTACCCCAGTTCTTCAGCTCAGCGCTCTGGAGGGTTGTGAAATAGAGTATTTTTAAGCATAAGAACTCTGGCTGCAAATAGAAACTTTATTTATTGGGCCCCATTCATGCAATGAGGACCTACTGTACTTACTGTACTGTACAGTATTGGCCTGTCCTGATTTGACAACTCAGCAGTCTGTGTTCTGTATTCTTTCAAAAACCTCCTTCTGTTTTTGTAACATCTGCATCAGATCTTCTCATATCAGTCATATATCAGTACTGCAGGTACCACAGGTGTTCAGTGTGTTAAATGTCAGCTGTCGTCGAGCGTTAAGCGCCCGACGGAACAAGTGATTGAAGTGGTGAGGCAGGCGACGGACCCGTGTTAAAACCGCCTTCTCCTGGAGCGCTGCCAGGCCTGCAGGGAGGGACGACCCTGACCCGCAAAACCCAGGAATTAAACCCGAGTTGGGCTTTCCCACTGAGCTGTGGAGTTCTGTTTCTGACACTGTATCTCTCACGGCTTGGCAAACCTCAGACGCTCACATAATCTGTCTTATACCAGCACTGCTGTGTGCATGTGTAACCGGATCATTTGTCACCACTGTTACTGGAGCGTTTGTTGTGTTAATTATAGATGCTTTTGGTTGAAGCGAAGCTATTTTTGGAATTAGAGTTGGGGCTGTACATGTCAGATTTATTTTCTGACTTTTCTATAGTTTAACTGGTAGGAACAAAGTGCTAGCAACATCAAAGTCATGGGTTTGAACCACAGGGAAGCTTAAATGCACAATAGATTAAACTGAGGGCCAAACGTACAGATGTAAATGAAATGTGTGGTTTGTTGTGATGGTGACCTAATGGTTACATCTGGGTTGATAACTGAAAGATTGCAGGTTTAAGCTAAACTTCAGGTAAAACTGCATTTGATAGCAGGACACACATCTCCAGCAGAGGAGGGCTTCAGACAGAAGACTGTAACATCTTGAGCAGATGAAAACACAGCTGCAGTCGTGCAGAAAACGGCGGCTGTGGAGACACATTTCTGCAGCTCGTTCACACATTCCTGTCTGATAAAACTGTTCAGAATGAACGGGTGCCGGCGCGGAGCTGCAGAGAGTCTGGCTGTCTGCTCCGATGCCACATGAATGTCTTTAATTGCTAGACAGAGCTGAATAATTCCTTTATAATCTTAATTTATACAGTTGCATTAGTGGGTCGTAACACACAGACAGAGAGTGATGATGATTCAGAGACAATATTTCTGTCTCAGGACTTTCTCAGAAGAAAAATAGTTTTGGTTGGTGGGTTTAAAGGCTTCTTGTAATCGATTAAAACTTTGGCTCTGTTCCAAATCGGAGAGTTGCCTCGATGTCTGGTGCCTTCAGTATTAAATGAAATATGTGTTTGTGATCATTATTTCTGTGTTTGTTATTGTTTAAATGTACCTTTTGAAAAAGGCTTTGCAGTGGTTCTCTCTCTCTCTCTCTCTCTCTCTCTCTCTCTCTCTCCCTCTCTCAGTATTAAAAATGTTGGTTATAAAGTGTTATATTTGATTCCTGCCCCACAGTTCAGTGACCCTTGTTTTGGTCAGAGAGCTGCGGTTGTTGACTTTAGTTGACAGAACTTCACAGGTCTGTCTGAGCACATCAGCCTGAGACATTGTGGAGATCTCTTCTAAAAACTCTGGAGAAGACGTGAGATTTATGGTGTTTGACTTGGAGCCAAATTTGAAAAGCAGAATACTTAAGCAAAAGTCTCCATTTGGTCTCTGTTGAATCTAATTGGAGATTAGCAGAAACAAGAGAAAAAGTGATGTTTTCATATGATTTTACGTTCCTATGGAAATATACAGTTTCTCTGTTTGTCCTACAGAGATTCAGTGATGTTTAAAACATGTCGCCGGTGCTGCTTTCGCCGTTACAGACGTGTGTGTAGCTCCAGTCATCTGCTTTATGCATTAAGGTCATATAGATGCCGGAGGCTTCCGGGTCAGATGGATTTGTCGGGTTGCTGAAGGCAAGATGACTTTTGTAACTTATTGAATGTTTCCTCTTCACGGCTGAAGGGCTTGTTTGTGCTCATATGTCTGTTCTGTAGCTCAGCTCAGATGAACGGCTCTCTCAGGTGAGCACTAACCTTCCTATGAGGGGTCGGACAAACCTGCATTTCTGAAAGCTGGGGGTAGTTTAACTAATGCAGACAAAACTTTGAAGGATATCTGTGGTCCTCTGAGCTGGAAATGTTTTACTGTAACTCTTATGCCTTCAGAATCAAAGCTATTTTAAAAGCCAGATGGTCTTTATAGTCGACCAGTCGGAGTTTTACTGTTTGTCTTCAATGTCTCCGACTAAAAGCGATTCCTTTTCAGGAAGCAGAAACTAGTGTGGTGAGATTCTGGGCTTGTGACGGGTTCAGATGGGAAAACTGTGGTACATTTCACATGCTGTGGAGCTGCAATTCATGTACAGTGATATTTCAATTCAGGAATCTCATGTTTGTACCACAGCCCAGTGCTGCATTTGATACTGTGAATATGATGAATATTTAAGCGTAATTTGCATAGAAAGAGGACATGTTTGATGTTAATAGAACGCAGTTGCTTAAGTTTGCCTTTAGTTTCATTCTCACAGTTCCAGTGACAGAAATGTGGCTTCAGTGTCCTGAAAAGAACAAACACAATAATATATAAATAAAAACCATCACACAACTCTACTGCTGAGTGAGACTCACAGAATTACTTCTTGAGTTTTAAATGAATAGTGGTTTCATCTGGACAATGACACCCTCAATGAGAGAGAGAGACAGAGACCAAAGGGGGGAATTGGTGTTGAGGAACAAGGAAGGATTTGAAGACTTGAGACCCAGACAGAAAATATCTAATTTGAATCAAGTGTCCTGACAGTGTGTGTGACTGTGCTGCAGTGTGTGTGTGTGTGTGTGTGTGAGAGAGAGAGAGAGGGAGAGAGAGAGAGAGAGAGGGAGCGCATTAGAAAAACCCCTCCTTAAGAATTCTATATTTTTGGGTTGGTGTGTTATAGAGAGACTTGTATAGACAGACTGCCAGGGGTGCGGTTTAAACACAGCAGGTTTCCACCCTCCCTGATGACCTCACACACATTCTGCAAATGTTCAGGAAGGAAAGAACAAATGATGTCTCAGAGAAACTTGTGCTTCACATGCATCGATTTGACCCTGTGCTGTCTGGAGCTGTATCAGCTTACACTCATTACATATGCAGGAACCTTAATTGTTTGTGTTTGTGTGAGAGTGTGTGTGTGAGAGTGTGTGTGTGAGAGTGTGTGTGTGAGAGTGTGTGTGTGAGAGTGTGCGTGTGTGTGTGAGAGTGTGTGTGTGAGAGTGTGTGTGAGAGTGTGTGTGTGAGAGTGTGTGTGAGAGAGTGTGTGTGAGAGAGTGTGTGTGAGAGAGTGTGTGTGAGAGAGTGTGTGTGAGAGAGTGTGTGTGAGAGAGTGTGTGTGTGTGAGTGTGAGTGTGTGTGTGTGAGAGTGTGTGTGAGTGTGTGTGTGAGAGTGTGTGTGTGTGTGTGTGAGAGAGTGTGTGTGAGTGTGTGAGATTGTGTGAGAATGAGTTTTTCTCAAAAGAAAGTCTTGCATGTCAAACTAGCTAAAGTTAATTAAATCTGGACCTGCAGCTAATTAGTTTGAGTTTTACAGAAATGTATTTGGAGTCTGCTGACATAACTGATTGAGTTATGATGATGATATTATGGGGCGTTATGTAGACATGCTGTTGTTCAGTGCTGTTCAGTGTTCAGTGTTCAGTGTTCACTGTGTTTCTCTCATATCGTGTTTGTTGGTATTTCCTGCAGTGAAACTTCTCCAAGCAAGCGTGTGCGGTGCAAATGCAGGGTCCTCCAGCAAGCTGGTGAGACCCCCTCACATTAACAAGAGGCCCACCCGTGTGACAGTGAGGTGACTGAGCAGATTTCTGTAAATCTTCAAATCTCACTGATCTGCATTCCAGCTCTGCTATTAACATTAAACAATTCATACAGTTCCAGCAGTTTCCAGCGACTCGTGTCTTTAAAGCAAGTCCTCATGTAACGCTAGCGCTGTACAGTAACTGTACGCTGTACGTCTGTAAAGTGATAGCAGAGTTTCACCCGCAGTGATTTGTTTCAATTAGCATGAAGCGCTAATGCGGACCACATGCATGAGGGCTGTGTAACAGGCGTCTCTCCTCCACACTCACAAATGTCCCTGAGACGCTGTGTCACTCTCTCCTGCTGTAGAGCTAGCAGTCACTGTACGCTTAAATGGTCCTATTAAAGCTACAGTATCTGTTCAAGCTCTCAGTCAGGTGGTTATCAGGGCAGCGTTGTAAAGCGGCTGTAGACAGAGCTTATGTGTCTGTTGGAAACAGGAAAAACACACAAAACTTTCCTTTTTTTGTCTTTTATTCTCATAATTAGTCTCTGGAAACACCCTCACACTTTCAATAAAGCCCAAAAGTGGGGATAAAAGAATGAGGTCACTGAATAGAAAGTGATGACAGTGTCTTTCTGAGGAATTAAAGGGTTATTTGTAGACATTGTGGTGTCTTAAAATGAAAGTGGTTTGCGTGAAGTCTGGGGTGGCAGAGTTTGTGTGCTAAACGTGTGGCAGGTTTCGTGAGAGCCGCTAACATGCCAAAAGAGAGAGAGAGAGATGCATGGGGGCCTCGAGAGATGGATAGATATTTAATTCTATAAAACATCTGGAAGATGTTAGAGTTCTATACATTTCTGATTTCAGAACTGATTATTGCAGCGTGAATCGATGCAAAGCCCCACACAGGCCTCAGAAACAATCTGCCAGTGTTTGCTCTGCATCCAGTTACACTGTTCCTCAGGGTTTACATGTTTCTGTTGGTCTCTGATCCTAATGGACGATTTCCACTCTTACACACACACAGACAGACACACACACACACTCGCTCTCATTCACTCACACACACACACACACACTCTCACTCACACACACACACACACACACACACACACATTCTCACTTACACACACTCTCACTCACACACTCTCACTCACACACTCTCACTCTTACACACACACACACTCACTCACACACTCTCACTCACACACTCTCACTCACTCACACACACACACACACACACACACTCTCACTCACACACTCTTACTCACACACACACTGATCTGTGCCCCTAACCCTTAACAGATGTGATGTCAAAACTCTGCTTTAGAAAGTTATAAATAGTTCAGATGTAGCTAAACACTTATCCACACTTACTGCCCACAGAAAACAACTGTACAAGAAGTTACACAAACAACCACGTTTCACATTTGTTTTAAACACTTGGTGGGATTGTGGGTAATGGCTCAACATGTTGTTGAGTTTATAATGTATCTGGTTGCTATGGTGTTTCGGTGGCCACTAAGGCATCGCTGGATGGTTTAGTTAAACTATCTATTCCTGAAAATATTCTGGTTTCTTCAGTTTGTGTCCCTTGATGTAAGTGTATGTGATTTATTTTCCAGTATTAGTTTATTACTTTCCTCTGTATTTTTTCGTAGCACAAACGGTGTGGATTACACAGTTTTATACTTAAGGCTAGAATTTAAATCTCAAAATATTTTGAGAAACTGCTACCAAATATAAAAAAAGTCATCGTCTCTTAAATGGAAAATGTACAAACAGCTCATTTTCAAAGACCTACAAACACGTGTTGTGAAACTTGCCAGGTAAAACGATACAGCTGTCAAATACTTTTTCCTATTTTATTATGCAAATTCACAATTTAACAGCCGTATATAAAGTTGTTGTCATGTGTAACAAGATATGAGTTCATCAGGTCCAGCGGTGAATGGAAACAGTTGTTTTTACAGAAGCCACACACACACACACATTCATGTACAGTTCCAAGCACATTAACTTTGACATTTTTATCCAAGAAAAGTGTATGAATCACGTTTTTAAGGTTGTATTCTGCGGGAATGTAAAGTGTTGCCCGCGGACACAGTGCTCCCTCATGAAGCTACAAGTACAGTGTTGCCTTCCCTCTCTAGGGTGTGTGGGATTTACAGCCTGGTGAGCGTGTCATAACAGATTTGGGTGAACGCTTGTGTGTGTGTGTGTGTCTCAGAGCACCACCTAGAATCAAGCAGGTGTGTGTCTGAATGTCATTTCATTGATTATGAGATTGTTGTACTGTTACTGTACTGTACACTCAGCAATCTTATTGGTTGACTAAAATTATGCTTTTAATAATGATGGTCTGTCTGTCTGTCTGTTTACTCATAAGTGACCCCCTGAACCGGTACTGAGTACTGAACCGGTGCTCAGAGACACACAGGGGGTGCGGCGTAAACACAGAACATCCGTCATGGCCGACTAGCGGAAAATAGACCCTTAAAGCCGAATGACTCTCCTCTGTCAGGAAGGAGTTAAACCCCCCACGACTGTTAACAGAGCATGTAATTAATGTCACCAGCGCCCCTCACCAATGAGGCTGTTCTCCAGAAGACATCAGGGCAGGAATCCACTCAGATTTCAACAGGTAACTTAAATCAAAGACAAACTGTACGTAACTTCTGAATAGTTCAAAGAGAAATAAAGTAAAGATTATCAGCTGGAACACAGAGCACCTTCCAAACATGTTAACAAGACATCAAATGCACCTCAGCTCAACTCTATCCAGACACTCAGATAGCAGCGCTGTGTTTTCTTAGGCGTTTAGGAAATTTCATTTCATGACTGCTGCAGATTAAACATCAGACATGTTCTGATAACTGTCATGATTTGAAATGCTTATCACTGAAAACATGTTTGGATGCAGCTTTAAGAAACTGTCTAAACACAAAAATCACATGATGATAATCGATACTGTTGTGATAGTTTTGATTCTTTGTGAACAGGTCCAGTCTCTAAACATAGTGATTGTACAGCTTTCTGTTACAGGAAACATGGAAATAAATACAATTTTTTTTGTAAAATGTTTTGTTTGAAGAATGTTTCTGTTTTATATTTTTAAGACCAAAGCCTCTTAGCTTGACATAAAGAAAAACAATTTTATTTACATCCAATAAGTGTTGCATACTGGCTGCATACTGTCCACAGTAAGCAGGTGTGTTTGAGTTAAATCAGCACAGACGTAACATGCAGATAATCGCTGTATCAGCTCATCTGTTGTAAATTCACTGGAGAATCTGTGTGTGTCTCTCAAATGTCACCGGCCACCAGTGATGAAAACCTTCTGTTTCCCTGTCAGCGGTGGTTAGAGGTTCTGCCACATCAGAGCGTTTCTGAAACCCTGCTGTCCACCACAAGCTCATGTTTACTGTGTGTGGTAGAAGCTCCACACTGGAACCACAGACAGTTCTACATAAACTCACACACACACACAAACATCTCTCTTGTCATTCTCATGTTTTGCTCTTTCTTCTCGTCCGTCTCCACACAGACATCCTCCAAGCCAGCCATATGGTGGAAGTCAAGAGGTTCCAGCATTCTCTGTGCTAATGCTAAGAGATCTGTGCTTTTGTGAGTATAAACTTTAGGTACAGATGCAACACGGGCAATGACACCATCTTGGGTCAAAACTCATGTTAACTTGCAGCCTTTTTAAAAACATCAACAGCCTCCGTGTGGAGTTAGCACTAACCCCGGTGCTAGGAAATTTAATTGACCCCGGTTAAATTGGGTTTAATCGCTTTCACAGAAAATTTCCTCTTCTTTACGATCGTGTTACGAGACGGACCCGCTTTCTTTTCCGTGATACAGCCGTTGTTAGCAGGCAGTAATAATTGTGGGTAGTCTTTCCTTTGATTGTGAAGTGTCTCGCTAGTTTTACTGGTGCTGGGCTATTATCTTTCTCAGAGGTAACACGCAAAAACCCCTTTTATGTCTTCCCTGAACTTTGGGCAGCTGGATGTGTTTAGGAGAGGTCTAATGTAACAGAGGTTCAAAAGACTTCACTACCTTCCATTTACCTCTCCTGCAGTTCATGTTGTGTTGGTTTAATATGCTCCACAAAGGTCTGCTGCTTATAAAAACCAGATGGCTTCAGAGCAGAGAGGAGATGCTGAGATGAGATGAACACGTAAGAACCAGGATGGAGCTTTTTATCAACATAAATATGAGTCAATATCATGTTCAGTATTTCATAAGTGAAAATAGAAGGAGAGAGAAAGTGAGTGATTCTCCGAACACTTTACTGGAACCACTAATACTCGTGGGCCTCTTCCAATCCAGCCTAGAGTTTCAGCCAAACCCACTCTGAGGCCGAGCGGGCCACCAGTACCGTCATTAGAACTGTTCTGTTTGTCTTTTTCCTGCTTTACAGGCAAACAGCATTATGTCATCCAGACTGGGAGGCCCACTGTGGAGCTGAGAAGGTTTGGATTCTGCTTTGTAGAACAATCCTACAAATGTTGTTTGTAAAAATAACAGGCAGCCGTTCTCACTAGTTTCTCTAGGTAGAGTCAGTGCTGAGGAGTTTTACTCAAGAGCCAAAGTGTTTTGATGCTATACACAGTATGTTTGGAAGGGTGGGTCTTTTGTTCAGAGCAGGTATTCTGTTGTCTGATTGGACGATGCCCTGAAGTGAGACGCATCTGAGATAATCGCCAAGCCCAACAGTGCTGACAGTGAGGAGGAGGAAGAACGACGAAGCAGCTGCTTCACATCACCAAGAGTTCCTCATCTGCTCACGAGAGTGTGAGTGTGAAGGACAAGGCGCTGGTATTTACTCAGGTGTGTTCTTCTGCTTGGCAACTCTGCTGTAACAATATTGAAAACAGACTGCTGGACAATACAGTGTAAAAATTTAGCTCAAAAAATGTTTTAACTGCTAAAAATCTCAAACATTGATCATTTGTTGTGTATTTATTTACTGTAAATACTAAGAGCCTTTGCATTGATGTTTTGATTGAACAGGTAATTTCCAGATTACCTGTGTAACATACGTGACATAATGTTTTGATCAGAGACGGAGCATCTTTAACAGACGTCACCCAACAGATGAATTGTGATGATGACAGATGATCCTCAGCGTGCATCTGTGTGAGGGATGCAAGGGGAGAGGAAGACCATGGTTCTGTCTGGTCCACTGCTTGTATGAATATCTTCAGCTCATGAAGAAGCTTTTACGTAAGCTTTGATTTCACTGTAAAATACATAGGCACCCAGTTTTTTGTTGTTTTAGGCAAAATCAGTTTATTAAATCTTGTTTATTTGCTTCATAACTTGTTGCCATTGTCTACACTTTCAGCTCTGTATGAATCAATATTGTAATGTGGACAGTTGGCAGGAAGGCCGAATCATCTCTGACTTGAGGGAAGATATTTCTCCTCTGTTGCCCGTTGTAGGAGATAATGGGAGCCATATTACAGACGGTGACCCCATCTCATTAACAGTCATGCCATTCTGTGGCACTCCCAAAACGCAGTCATGCACAGAGCCCAGTGGATAAACTTTCACCTCAAACCCAGCTTAGCATTGGCAGAGGTTTGGTGTGTGAGCCAAAGACCGGCTCAGTGCAAAAATGTAATAAGTTTAGCAACTGAGGGCAGTTCTGGCAGAAACGATTTTAACATGAGCTCCATTAATTAAGGACATAGTTACTGTGTCTGTGACACCAGTGAGACTCGGATCTGCTGTGTGCCCTGTGTAATCTATCAAATCACAAAATGAGTTCACTAAAACCAGATGGATATTGGCTCACTTTTCCCCTTCCAGACTGTGGGTCTGTTGATCTGTTTTGTGTTTTTCTTAAGAAGGCATGTTTACAAGGTTTGTTTACAGTGATTGAATCAAAGCAGTGCTGTAATGCAGAGAGACTTCGCCTGTTTGTGGTCGCCTGAGGTTGGTTTCAGATTTTGTAAACGGTTCTGAAATCCCAATAGATCAGCCTTATAATCTTCCAATAACTTTTTAAAATAAAATTTGCCAGAATTATTTCATGTCAAAATGCTTGGGTTAAATCACAAACCTGTTCATTTACTGTATAAATATACATAGAAATGTTTTAACCTAAAGCAAATTGAGATATAACATTAGTTTCCCTGAGTATCAAATTTAGATCTAATATTTAATGCATTTATTTATCTGTATGTTTATTGATTATTTTTGTACACAACAGACCCTGCTGTGTGCAGTACTGTAAGCTTAGCTCTCAGTGAATCTGCTAATGGTCCATATGCACATTTCTCACCAGGGTGGTCTCTGTTAGTTATTAGCATTTACCACGTACAGCAAAAGCTCCCAGCGTTGTGTGTGTTGCCCCCCAGACCGCAAAGTGATTAGTTCTGTTAGACGGTGTCTATAATGGTTTAACACCAGGGGCCTCTGGGAAACGGCACTTTGCTTGTAATTAGAGGGCAGTAATTTGGCTGAGAGACGGGCCACCAGAGAGCCTCCCCTAATCTTCTCACCCCAGTGTGGTGTGACTTCAGCTGAAAGATCAGACGTGCTGTCTCTGCTGCATGGAGATCATGGTGGTACATCCAAACACCTCCTGTAACTCCAGCAGCTCCAGAGTTTTAACATTAACATTAATATGATTAACATTAATACAAATAAATTGGTCCTATATGTATCAGAGAACGTGAGAAAGGGTTTAAATTGTCTCAGATGTATCTTGGTCCCTGAGCACGGTTCTGAGACATCTCTGAGACATTTCTGAAACTTGAGGAGACACGTGAGATGATTTTTCATCTGCTTTCTGTTTTTGTTGACTGTGGTCTAGCACAGGCAGTTGAGATGCAAAGATGCACAGAGATATCATTTGTGCTTCATGGCTCCTGGGGGAATGTTTATGCTCACATTCAGACCTGTTTAAATACAGTCAGAGAAACGTATAGATAATGTTATGGGACACAGGTGGCGTGTGTGATAACTCTCATCACAGACTGATTGTAATTGTTGTTATTTGTTTCAGGGGATCCATGTGTGTCCCAGACCTTCGGCTTCCTCAAGTTCCTCTGTCTTAGTAAAACCAACTACTAGGTACTATGTTCCTAAATACTGTGTATGTGTGTCTGTGTGTGTTCTGTAATTGGCTGTTTTATGGGCATCAAACACGTATGGTAGTTTATAAAATCATATAAGCTTATAAATCATAGCTGAAGGGTTTCAGTGAGGGTTAGTGTAGGGTACAGAATATATATATAAGGTGATTGTCCCCATAAAACATGAAAAGCCAGCATGTGTATGTGTACAGTAACTGCACATACAGTATATAAATGGTTTCTGTAATATGGGGTCACCAGTAGGAGACAATTATGTATCATTTGTCTTTCTTCCATCAAACTCACTGACTGAACCGAGCGGATAGGCTGAGCCAGCACTGAGCAAACGCACATTACAGACTCTCTTGGATTCTGTTTCTGTAGTTTATGCAGTATTTCATTGAAGAAACTTCTCCATAAACTCAAATATGAAAACTTAACTCCAGTGCTGAAGGCCCAACTCTTGTCAGGCTGGTGACGTTTGGACAGGAACTTGGAATCTCATTTCCTGCTGGCATGATCTGGGCATCTGTTGCCAGCTGTACCATAGTCACACCCTGCTAACCCTCTCCAACGTTGACGTCAACATTTGGAGAGCATTACAGCAGCGATGTCTCTGTGGCCCAACATGCTTTATGCTTATTGCCTGATTTTATTTAGAACTAAATCCCTGATGAAAATGGCCCGGCAGTGTCTGTGTGTGAAGATAATCCTGCAGAGGTAGAAAACACACAGTCATGTGTGACTGCTATTTGTAGTTATTATGAAGAATAACTGCAGCACAAAACTGATTTGAGCCTCACCACATGTGACTGATCTTGTAGGACATGTTGATACAAAAGCTAATGTTAGATGTTTAGTCATGCACAGCTCAGGAGACGCTTGTTTTTAAATGTAACCTAAAGAATTTAACATTTTTGTACAATCAGTAAATTCTTTAGAGTGGCTGTGATTCGCATTTGAAAGATTTTCAAATGTGTTTAATGTTTTTCATGGAGCCTGAAACTCTATAGGAGACTTTTGACAGGTCGCAGTTTAATCTCTATATAATCTCATCGCTGTCTTGGAGAAACAATTGTGGTATTAAGGAGATCCAATTTGTAATTACTTCCTGAGTGGTAGCTGCCATCATTTATGTGAAGCATACCTGCTAGATGTGAGTCACCTGCCTGGTTCTTACTCTGTTTATAGTGACTTAACTGTTCGTCTGAGGAGCAGAACAGTGCAGCGCTGATCTTTAGAATATCACAAAATGGTTCTTTAAGTGAAACCATGTCCTGGACCGCACCATCTGGTGTCCTGTGAGGGGGAGCCCACACCCGCGGCTCGGTAACGCCAGTCTGGACGCAGTCATTAATCTTTGTGTTTCAGGTTAAGCCCTCCTGCTGTGACCAATAAACATAACGAAAAGCAAACACACAGTTAACTTGGGTCAACTTGAAGTATGAGAATTAGTTGTTCTGAGTGGTACGGGACCTTCTTATGAGCTGCTTTGTTGACTTGAGAAATTGTGAACACTGTCTTAAGACTTTTCTGGGTATGTTTACATGAAATAAGGGTGTGTATGCAAGACTTACTATATAAATTGTGGTTTGCATGTTTTCCAGACTGTGTCTAATGCTTGTAATATACCACAACTCTGTAAGTCTTCCTGCCTTTCTATAGATGAAATAACAGTGATGTGTACAATGTTTTACAATATATAGTGATGGATTAAACGAGAAACTATATGTGTGACAACATAAACCCTCGCACAAAAGCATTCCAACAGTTCTTGTTATTATAGCCAGTGGGTCACTGTAACTAGTAAACAGATCTGAGGTTTACATACAGGCTAAAGCATTAAATCAGACAACACCCATCCTGACATTAGCTCTAGGTATTTGAATTTCTGACTCTCAGTTATGAATAAAGCTGTTAGCATTACTGGATTAAACAAACGTATCCCTGCTAATCCCAGTACAGTCCCGCGGCGTTCAGTGCACCAACCCCATCTCTGAATCTGAAAACCGTTAGTCAAGTGTCGTGTTGTGACCCTCAGTGTCAGATAATGGCTGTTCTCGGATCAGGGACTGAGGATAAATGAGAGGATTTTCTGGTTGGGTTGACTCCAGTGTAACCCTCTCCTGACCGATGGTTTGTGTTGAGTGAATATATCACACAGTGTCTCCACTTGGAATGCTGGGACTTTTTCCATGGACAAACAAACATGGTTTGGAAACACAAAGAGGTTTTGGAAAGGGAGTGAAGATTGTCTTGGCCTTTTCAGTGTTAAGCCATTGAGACATGGGGTGGGCTGACAAACTATATCCAGAGGGAGCAGATAAATGGTTTCTCTCCATGTTGTGACACGTATTTTCTGTTGACTGTAAATGAGCAGTGAGGGTTTTACCGCTCAGCATCTACGGTACCAACACACCCAAGATAAAGACTGACTGTTATTTATGGAGGAAAACTTATAAAATATATGTTTTCTGCTATTTTCTGTGGGTTTTGGTATAAGCCCAGATTCTCCAAAGCTTAAGTCACAAATTGTTTGACAGCCATGCTGGAAAAAGCTGTTTCAAACAGCTATATAACAGCTTAAAGCTTATTTGCTGGTCTTAGCTGGTTTAGTCTGGTCTCCAAAGCTGTCCAGTCTGGTTTCCACTTGGTCTAATCGATCTTCTAGCTTGACCAGATGAAAATGTGTACCAAAATCTTTAAAACAGCTAACAGACAAGCCTGACTAGTCCAGAAAACAAGCCTAAGTTTCAGCAGGCAGAGTGAACCATGATATGACATGATAACTGTGTGTAGTTCATTCATAGCATTAGTCTGAATAATTTACAGTGTTCCACTGTCCCAGACGAGTCGCCTTTTACCATTTGAACTCGGTTGAGTTTTTTGTTTCTTTCTTTCCTCTATCCATCTTCCATGTTGTCGTTTGCATGTATTGTCTGTGGTTGTTTCTCAGTTCTTCTGTCAAACATTATTCTCCCTCCATCCTCCTCTTGCTCTTGTTTCTCATTAAAATCTCAGGGGGAGAAAGTGGGAGAGAGAAAACTCTCATTTGATGCTGGTTGGCCCGCGGGCTCGCGCTCTAATGAGGGGGTCTTACCCAGCACACAATGACACCCCCGTTTACAGCGGGGTCATTAACAGACTGAGGTACTGTATCACACACACAGCTGGTACATTGTTTCTGATGACGTCAGAACACTGTGGCCTTACAGACTGAGAGGGTCAGTCAGGTGACGGGGGCTGCGAGGAGCTGAAATGCAGTGATCACCCTCTTTATTGCCCTGGCTGGACGGTTTCCCGACCTCCTGGGTCTCATCGTGAAACACTGCAGACCTTCCTCACATGAAAGCCGCAGCGACGGCACCTGGTTATTATTTAAACTAATGGACTGGGAGCTTAACTCACCGGTGAGCAGATCAACTTGTGGGGGGTTGTTTGTTGCACACTCACCCGCCACCTTTTGCATCTTGTTCTGTTGATATTGACCCTCTCTCCCTCTTTTTTATTAACAAGGTCATTATAGATTTGCAGTTTAAAATTTGCTTTTAAATGTGCAATGTGTTTGACTTGTTGTTTTCCCCAAACATGTCATAAACTTATCACTGTTCTTTTTTCCAGCCTGACACATTATTATCTCAGCTGATTGTGGGAATTATACGGACCTGCTGGCATCATTTTCATACCACATGAAGGTGTGCTGTCCACACAGACACACACACACATTTTTCTTCATTGCAATACTTTCAGTTAATTTAGTTATAACTTTTTTTATTCCCAGGGAACACATACTGATTAAATGTATATATTGAATGTACTGCAAGTCACTTTTGATAGCATCTAACAAATACATAAATGTTAATAATATTAACAAAAAAATATTAATTAGTAATTTTCGTCATGCACTAAAACTGTGTCATATGTTAGAAATGTTTGCCATGCTTGATCTCCTGTATCTCTTAATCTGGTGTGTTAATGCTCTCATGCAGTGTTTCCTGCACAGGGAGCGGTTAAACTTTGTGTCATCACCATATGAGGCATGAAGCTCACAATCGGTCCGGCTTCTTCCCCGGCGCTGACAGACAGAGGCTCAGAACATGTGCCCACAGACACGCTTCCATGATCTGCCCTCTCAGTCCAGACTCACTCATCTGTGTCACATACTTCCCCCCTCTTGTGTTTTTGGGGTCTGTGGAGAATGCTGACATTAGATTTCCTGCCTGTGTGTTTTCTTGTACAGAGGACTGTTACTTAAAAAAACATTTTTGGCATCCATGAGGGCTTCGCTTCGGGAAGAGCCCTTTGTGGACACACTCATATGTCTGCAAACTGGGACGGGCTGCTTGATTATTCCTTAACCTCCTTCTTCCCTCCCGTATCCTGGGAGACGCGCCTCTTTCCATTGTACGGCGGTTTAGATTACACTACCTCACTCTTTCATCCTCTGGAACTGAAATGACAAACACATTTCTTACAGCCCGCAGAACACAGTGCATTTGTCGTATCTTACACAGATCTTTGCTGTGCTCCTCACAACGTATCTGTGCATCTAATATTCAACATGTGTTTAAATAAGAGCTTCAAGAAATGTTTTTTTACCTCATCAGGTGGAGAGGAGCGTGAACACAGCTGAGCAACAAAACAAAGATGTGCTTGTTTTAGTTGTAGTAGTTATAGTTAAATACACAGCAACTAAACAGATTAACCTCCACATAAATCTGGACTCCAGGACTAAATCTGGGCTATTTTCATACAGGAGTCAGTATTGCAGGAATCAGTGAACAGTAATGAGACAATCAGTTTTAAAAAAAATCAGTTTTCTGTGGAGTCCAGAAATCATTTATGATTTAAAGATGAAGATAAAGTTTATAAGGTTCAAACAGATAAACTGTTTCTCTGTGCTGTGGCAGAATTTACTGAGAGAACTGCATGTGATCATTACTGTGTGACAGATTTGCAGGACTGAGTGGCATCATTCATTTTCATGTATTTGGCAGATCTTCCGGCAAGAAGAACCAGGTCACAAACGTCACTTGGACACGTTCTCTAACTTGGAATACGCTAAGAAGGCATTTGTGTGTCTACATCTGTTTTAATATTTTGCTTCAGAAGGTCTTTGTAAAATTATTTTTTCCTCATCAGGTCAAAAACTTGTAAAAATGAAAACAGCAGAGGAAGAAAAACAAAGATCTGCTTGTAAAACGCTGAAGGACAGAGAGCTCCAGTGCAACATTAGCAAACGCTCACCCCTTTAAATCAAAGAGCCGACAAAGAGACCAAACAGTGAGTCAGACATTGGAGGTAAAACAATTTCCATGCAAATTCTCCATGATTAATAAATCAAAGTCGCTGAAAACCACCTTCACGAGTGGCGATGGCCTCGCGCTCACACCTCCGTTAGAACGTCTTTCCATTCCTGTGTCTCTGTTTAATAGTTGAAACTTTAAGAAAAGGATCAATGAAACATTACGTCTCATAATTTTTTCCATTCTTTAATTTTCACCACAAAGCTGACATGTTTTAAGAGGTGCAACCTAATATTGCCTGAACTCCAGGACCCACCACAAAGATTTCTGGGTAACGGCGAGGGGAGGAAGTACACAGACAGGAAAACGGGCGTGTATGGAAAAGCACACGCCGCTTGGCTGCAGAACAGCTTTAAGTAACAACACATGGCAACGGAGGAATTCTGTTTGACAGTCCAATCGGCTGAGCTCGGAACCGGAGATGAGAACGTTGTCCTGTGACTCTAGATGCTGAGCTACCCTGAGTCTGTGTGGAGGGCTGATAAGACCAGCCATTCTCCACTCCGTTCCATGTTCTCATCTTAGAGTGGGCATCACAATGGGCATGATTCATGATTCATAGTGTGTCTCCGGCAGCTACCGATTTGGCTCTCGCTCGCATTTGAGAAGAATGTGACCTCACAATACTGTTCTTTCAAAAGCCTTTGCCTGTCTGTTCTTCTCCCAGACCGGGTCTGAAAACACGCCTCTGTTCCTGGAGAAGGGTGGTGGGAGAGAGTGAGGCTGTGTGTGTCCGAGTGTGTGTGCATGTGTCCGAGTGTGTGTGCATGTGTGCGAGTGTGTGTGCATGTGTCCGAGTGTGTGTGCATGTGTGCGAGTGTGTGTGCATGTGTGCGAGTGTGTGTGCATGTGTCCGAGTGTGTGTGCATGTGTGCGAGTGTGTGTGCATGTGTCCGAGTGTGTGTGCATGTGTGCGAGTGTGTGTGCATGTGTCCGAGTGTGTGTGCATGTGTCCGAGTGTGTGTGCATGTGTCCGAGTGTGTGTGCATTTGTGCGAGTGTGTGTGCATGTGTGCGAGTGTGTGTGCATGTGTGTGTGTGTGTGTGAGGGTTAAACTCTTGTAATAGGTTGTACTGATGAAAGCAGGTTGTTCTCAGATAGACAGCATTATTCATCTCCTTCACTCTCTGTGGCACATGCTGTAAATAGGCGCCTGCATGTCATTCTAGTGCTCATAATCATGTATGTACTCGCATCATGTTTGATCAAGTAGCTAAACCTAAGTTACTGTATGTACTGTACTGTATGCACTGTACTGTAGGCTGCTTTCAGTATCAGTAGATCAGAGAGGTCAGAAATGTCTCTATGATTGGACTGCAGTGCTATTTGTAGTTGTTAGATAGATTTTCAGTGTTTTCCCTGTTTCTTCATTATGGATGGTTAGTTATACCCAAACAACATCAAATATCAGAGTTTCTAAAAGTTCTGAAACTCAGGTGTGCAATAGTTCAATTGAATGTATCTGAAACAGATGTTGTTTCAGTTGTAAGTCAGTAAAGGTCAAATCTCTGCCCACCCACAACAAACTCTGTAAACATCAGCAGGACTTCATGCTTCAGTCCAGTGTTCTTCAGTCCAGTTCTTCATAAACTGGATGTGTGATGCTGTACTTCAGGTTATGAAGCTTCTACCAAAGATCTGATGAGTTCAAGGTTCTGGAAAACACTTCTTATAGGGTTTGAAAGAACAGGGAGGGTGAGAGAACTCAAACTTTTAATCTTTTCTTTGATCTTCTCCATAGGCCACCAACCAGGATGGAAGTCTGACCTAAATCAAAATATGTAAGGAAGGTTTCTGTTCTCCAAAACCTCAAGCCTTTATTGGTTAACACATGCTTTTCAAACACTCCTCAGATACACATATAATGCACAATAGACAGTGTCTTAGGTCCTACGGGGACGTTCAGTCTGTCACAAACTATTTGAGTCACGCAGAACCTCTGGACAGAGTTGTGTCTGGGCTTCACTCTCACATCTCCCATGACAAGCCAAAACCACCACATGATTTGTCTAGAGTCTTCATGCAGACCGTGCGTGTTAGATCTCAAAGCAGTCATTCATCTCTTCTTCTGAGGCAGCCCACCATACAAACATCTCTGAGTCATCTGCTCCATTTCTCCAAATACACCATTAAAACTGTTTGTGCAAAGGTTTCATTATTTCATTATTTATTCACTGCAGCTCTACAAATGAGCAATTTCAGTCTTAAATGGACATATAAAATGCTCATACATATGTTGTTTTTTCCAAAACAAAAAAAATGTTTGTTTTTTCCCCACAGCTTTTGAGCAACAGAAAGACGGAGGCATTTGGGAGGACAATACATTGGCAGGGGAAGAAAGGGTGAGGAAATCATTAAATATGGGCAATCAGTCCTAAACTGAGTTCACGCCCCTTGGATTTATAGGAACAGTCCTATTATCGCATCACACACTCCATTTACTCAGTTAATCACTTCACTAAGTCAGCCGATTTCCTGCAATTGTCTCTGTTGGTACATGAAAGAAAACTGACCCTTGTAAAGTAAAGAGACGTAGTCAAAACATTTGTGATGTAGCTCAGGAACTTCCAAAGTGGTGGTGATATATTTAACCACCCAACAGTGTTATTGTTTGTCAAACTGAACACAAATGTAATCAAACATGTGACTATTGACAGTTTACAGTGATAAACTGGTGAATGAGCTGCTTTCAGAAAAATACAGTCAAGGTTTTTGGGTTACGCTCCAAAACTTCTGGGCTGTCAGACAGTTGTCGGGTGGAAACAATTGGCAAAGAAGCATTTCAGCCTCTCAGAAGTGATGATTCCAAGATCCGTCAATTCATGCTTATCTGAGCCAAGAATGAACTGTGATATTTGGAGATATTGGGTTATTTCAGACACAGACTCAGTGTCTTGAAGTTTTTTTATTTAAAAAAAGGCCAATTACAAGAAGCTGTCAAATAATGTATAATGCTGCATTGCTTTAGTGAAACAGTTCCTTCATCACACAATCCCTGTCATGAGTGAATTCTTCAGTTATCAAACTGACTGGAATCGGTGGAGATGAACACAAGCACAGCAAGTATAACTTTACAGTAGAATCTTATTTATAAACAAACTGTTTTCCAGTAAAAATATGTAAACAAATTCAAGATCAGTTTACTGTTGTCACAGAATGCTTGTTTCACAAACTTTTTGTTTCTTTTAAGGATATATATCTTATATATTATATATAGCATATATCTTTCTGGAAAACAATATTGAAGTCTTTTTTTGCAGTGTGCCGTAAATGTGGTTTAACCTCCAGTGCGGAGCAGTTACTGCCATCCAGTCACAGAGCTGTGCAGATAAAACGCAAATATAGTCGCTGATGATGTCATTTAATATCCTGAGTGTTTCTGTTTAATTCCTGAGCTTGTTAAACGTCTGCATCAGTGTGTTTTATTGAACCCCAGGCCATAATTGCTGGTAATGTAACATACAGTTGAGTTGGCAAATGACATATGAACAACATTACTGTAATTTGTGACTCTTTATATGAGCAATGAAAGTGTTTATATAGTCCCATATTTCTCATATAGACTCCTTCAAAAATATATATTCTGCAATTTAAAATTTTAAATTGAACAATTTTGTCATTGTTATTTACACTGCAAACACTAAATTTTTAAAAGGTTTTATAATGTGGCCGGCAGTAACTGTTGCACTACACCCTAAATAAATACTTTAAGTATGGGACACAGTTTCTGCAACATAAACTAGTTTCCCAGTGATTTATTAGTTTAAATTCTCATAATATGGTTTGTCATCATTTCTTCTGAGACATTTCCTGAGTTTAGCGTAAAGGTTGTCCAGTATATATTATATTTGTAACCAGTGTAACCAGTATTAGTGTCTGTTTCTAATGCATTTCTAACCGTTTACCTCAGTAAGTGTTAACTGAGCAGTTTAATGCCTCAGTAGATTAATGGCAGCTTTCAGATGGGCTGGTTAAGAATCACGATGATTTACCTCACAGCAGTTCCTCAGGAGGGGCAAGACCACAGAGGGAAGGTCAAAGGTGAGTGTCCTGCCCTCACTGTAATTCCTGTTAAGATGAAATTTTGTGCATTTATTCTTTATTGCTTTTCACTTGAACAGTGAAATGAAAACTCAGTTCTTCATCTCTTGTGTTCCACAGGCAGAAGAATATTCGGAGGGTTTAGCGTGACGTGAGGGTGAGTAACGGCTGATATGACTGCGATGATACAAACTGCTTTGTTTTATAATAATGTGTGTGTGATTCCACAAGCCTCACATGAGTGCAGAGGAGCTGAGAAATGTTTGCATGTGAACACTGTGTGTGTGATGTAGGTGTATGACGGAGGGGTGGGACTAGTGTTTTTAACAGCTCTACACCTTTAATCTGATCTCAGTGCAGAAGACACTGAATCACTGCTTAGAACAGCCACACATCTCCTTCTCTGCCATTTGTATACATATAGATGGTCCACAATCTAACTGCCCTGCACTTCCTGATAAATGATATGATGATACTGGAAGCTGATTGGTGCATGTCAAGCGGTCAGTGTGTCAAAGTCTGTGGTAATCCTGTGGCATCACCTGGTTTACAGTACTGATGTTCAGTAGCTAGAGTCAGACTGTAGTTTGATGTTGTGACACATATCTGTCTGTGTTGATTGCAGAGGACATGAGGTGAAGTTTTGTGTAACCGGAACACCGTGTGGTGAATGAGCTGTGAGATGTACTCAGTGCTGTTTCACTGGAGTGTGTGCTAATGGGTTTACGTTACGGCAATAAATCACCAGCAACCATAAACTGGTTGAGAAAGAACATTTACGAGTGCTTAACAGTTCCTCACCTGTGGCAGAATCTCTCCTTGACCCGTTCTCCCGAATGACTGCCTGGATCTTCATCTCAGACAGAATGTGTTCCCGGTTTCGGTTGCTGTCACATTTCTGCTGTAAGAGATCCTGAGGATGTCAGTATTCATGCTGCTTAAATGCTGTTGTGGGTTGGAAACACATGTAATGATAACAATACACAGTCTATGTTGAAACACAGTCTAAAGTTGAAAATGTTTAGTTGAAAAGGAGATGTTGCGTTTGTGTGACTCAGGTTGTGGGATGATGTTGGCGATTTGTTTCCCAACAGTGGGAGTAATCAGCATCTTTTATGTTTGTATCTGGAACGTGACACAGAGGTGGAATCTGTCAGTGATTAACTTCATGTCTGTTTTCATTCAGCGCTTTCTGGGTTTGTTGTGTGATAATCACTGATACTGTATTAAACACTCACTTGTAATCGATCCGATCCAATTACTTTTCCATGTAAAGTATTTTGTTCAGTTGCCAAAAACTTTAATGTTTCTTGTTTTAATGTTGTTTCTTCAGCTGTGTTGCATGCGTTGCTATTGGATAAGAACTCTTTGAATCTGGATCTTATCTGCATATGTTCAGATTGCTCTTGAGGAAAGTATTTTTCATGTTACATACCAGACATGTTGATTTTTTTGCTGCAGAGGGCAGCGGCTGTCTCTGCTGCTGAGAGTCAGATAATGCCTGTGAGAGACAATAGTTGAAAAGAGGAGCGCTGGCATTTGGGTCATTGTTCTGACAGGCTGTAGCAGAACACCACCCACAGAACCTCATCTTACAGAGAGAGATTCCTGTCAGGTGAGCCGAGTGGGCGACATTTAGTCATGCACACGTGTTTGACCTTTAAGTTGCTTTTTTTATTTATTCCACAACTTGCCAGAATTGTGTGATACTAAAACGTGT
>JBAJNP010005157.1:0-30161 GCA_036877545.1 Yasuhikotakia modesta
TCTGCTCATGTGAGGATCTCACCATCTTTATTTTAACAGGTCTTCTGTGCAGCGCTTCTGATTTTCAGAGAAAGTTTTACTACATAAATCAAAACCTGACATGGATAGAAGCTCAGAGTTACTGCAGACAGAATCACATCGATCTGGCTACTGTTGATTCTCTGAATGATGTGAAGAGACTGAGGAAAACTGTGGATTCTGGCTACAGTGGATCAGTGTGGATCGGACTGAAGAGGGCATCAGTGAGTCGGTGGGGCTGGTCTCATGGAGAAGATACTCTAGCACAGTACAGGGGCTGGGATACAGGAGAACCATCTGGAGATGGAATATGTGCTAATTTTTTCAAGGGAATTTGGAACGATTATACCTGCAATAATTATTTATACTTTGTGTGCTACAACGGTGAGTATTGAGAAATATTCAGTGTCACTGAAGAGTTGAGAACTGAATTTTGTTCTGCATCTTTCAACAGAAAGTATCGGAAACATTTTGGTACAGATTTCAAAAAACTGGAGAGATGCTCAGAGTTACTGCAGACAGTATCACACAGATCTGACCACCATCCGCAGCTCTGTGGAGCAGAACCAGATATATACTCTTGTTGGACCTACCTGGTGGGTCTGGATCGGTCTGTTCTTGGACTCGTGGCAGTGGTCCGACCAGTGGAACCTTTTCTACAGAAACTGGGCAGCAGGACAACCAGCAGCACTAGGTGACTGTGTTGCCATGTCAACAACTAACTCTGGCAAATGGGCTTCAACCAGCTGTTACGAGCCGATTTCTTTCGTCTGCTATGATGGTGAGTTTAAATAAACACTTCATTGTATAAACTGTCTTTACCAACAACAGTCTCATCCATTAATGCATTTACTTGTTTGTATGTTGCATGTAATTCTGTTTGTCTTCTGGAAAGTGTTTCAAAGACAGATTGTGAGACTGAATTTGTCTTGTTCTGGATGTGATCTGAATGATGTTTCACTGCAGACTATGATTCTGACTGAGGTTTGTGTCTGTCTTTATTACTGTGATAATGTGATACTGTGGTACTGTGATGCTGTGATAATGTGATCACACTCATACTGTCCACAGAAAACAGATTGTCATACATTTTCAGTTTGTATTTTGCTGATCTTTCAGATAACAGACAAGCTAAAGAGCATCGGTCTGAAGAAAGGCTTCAGCCTAAACTGGGGAAGAAATTAAGATTGGAAGGTTTTTTAATCTAAAGCAACTGTGCTGCAGATTAAATTCAGACTTTAATGGGAATTAATGGCCAGTGAGTTTCAAACTGTGTAAATGTTCTAATATTCATTATCATTTTTAGTGAATAAAAAAATTCTTCATGCTATGAAAAATTTAGCTACAAAATGTTTCATTCAATGTAATTTTTTTATCTTTATGATCATACATTTTTACTCATGTATGATCATATAATTTTCAAGGTTTCAATACATATACATACAAATATTATAATTATTAACAATTATTATTATGCTAGAAATGCATTGACAGAATTTATTTATTTAATTTCCTGATAATAGGTTTTAAACCTTTGTAGAATCATTTTAATCCTTATTTCCAAAGTATATATAGTATGTAGTATATATATTAAAATATATATATGTCCTCTTATATCTCCATGAATCCATCTATATCATGCATGAATTTACCTAGTCAAGTTATATGTACCAAGTCAATTGAAATTGTGTTTGTGTTGTACTGTGTTTAATGTGTTGCCTAATAAATCTGAAAATTGAGAAAACATATTACTCATATTTTCCCATCTTCAGGAGATTGTATGTACATTATATGTTCTATCCCATAAGGCCACAGTAGCTCTAAAGCCCTTAAAGAGTCAAAGTTCTCAACATTTAACGTATTTTAAATGACACCTGGCCTCCCGGTAGGAAATGTAACTTTTATTTGAGCACTAGTGTTCAAATCATTTTCATACAGTAAAACAACATCCTGCAGCCATGGGCGTCATAATCACACATTTATTTAAGAGAAATGAGCTTTTAAATCTGAAAATAACCGTTTCTTTCGTAATACATATTTCTTTCTTTGCTCTAAAATGATCATGGATTTGTGCTGCATTAATATTTGATGTGCATGACTGGAGATGTTTGTTCAGCACAGGCAGATGCTGTCTGCACAACACAATTTAAATAAAAACCTAAGACTAACTGATGAATGCTGTGGATTCTGGCTGCGGTGGATCAGTGTGGATCGGACTGAAGAGGGGAAATATGAGTTGTTGGGGCTGGTCTGTTGCACACAGTTCAGTAGCTGCAGCCTGAACAAACCTTCTGGTGCAGGTATGTGTCCATGTTTGCTCATGGAAACTGGGCTTCATCTGTATGACATGTTTGTAGTCTTTATTACCACGAGAGGGCAGCACAGCCCAACAACGATGCTCATGTTAATTCATAGGTAACCTTTAATAATAGGTAACAACACGATGATGTTTGGTTTCACATACAGAAGACAGACAAAATAATTAATTTACTGTTCAAAACTTTGTTCATGTTCATAAATCAAAACATGTTCATAAATCAAATCATGTGTTTCCTCAAAAACAATTCAGTTTCATTGCGTTTAGTTTTAATCTGTTAAAAATTATGTTTTATTTTTTTTGACTCTGTACATTAAAGGTAAATTATTTTTGTGTTTTCATTAATAGATTTGTGCTTAAAATACCTGCACTTAAAATAGTCCAACTTCAGTCTCCTGTACAACACAACATCTGTTTTACCTCTTTATATTCTCATGTGTGAATAAAACTATGATATTTAGTTGAACACTGTGTTTATCAATATCTCTTGATAACATTATAATGCAGAGAATTCAGGAAGATGATGGAGTAAAGAGGATAAAAAGGAGACAGAAAATAAATTTGATTGGATGATTTGTCTGATTTACGACTGTAAAGCGTGTTAGATGGAGCTGTGTGTGTGTGTGTGTGTGTGTGTGTGTGTGTGTGTGTGTGTGCAGGGGAGGTGAGAAATGCATTTTTTAAGTGGGTGAACGTGATTCACTTCCGTCATGTCTTCAGATGTGGGAGGCAGAAACGTCTCTGTGTTTCAACTCAAATCCTTCTGTTCTAACTTTTCTAATGTCTCCTCTCACTCTCATATTTCTTAAGTACATACCAAATCTGTACAGAAGTTATGGATTACAGCTTTAAATCATTATTAGAAACAGAAAGTGTTGATTCTTGTTTCTTTTTTGGTCATTCATCAGCATGGCAGCAATTTATTGATGTTAGTGGCTGTTTCTAAGCAACCCAACAGTTACGGTGGGTGTCAGTAAGTCAAACTGAGTGAGATGTTAATCTGAGATCACAGCTTCCTGCCCTGATTAATAATGTGTTCATTTAAACACAACAACTTCTGATCTCACCTCAGAACCAGAGGTGAGGGGTACAGGGGCACATCAGAATTCATGGGGGCGCTATTAGAATGACAACAAGTGATTTCATGTTTCCTATTAAAGTTGTACTATAGCTCATTAAAACCTGCCTGTTGTGTTGCTGGTTCACTTTCATTGCTCAACCACACGGTAAAAGGTTTGTTTTCATATTTATGTTAAAATGCATGTCTTGAACGCACTGTAAACCACTTTGGAAAAGCGTTGCATGCGTGTAAATATGAGCGTCCTTTGCATGCCCACCCAAACCACGACAAACGACACACTTTACCTCACGTGAGCACAGAACAGGCAGGGATGGGAGCAAAGAATTCCACCAATCATGTTTCATTACTTTAAAAAACTACATGGTAACATTAATCCACTCAAAGAGACGGTAGTCGTGGCAACAAGATGCTTCACAGCTCTCAGCACCTTAAACTGATCACACCCACTGATCAGCCATAAACAATCCCTCGCTTTATCCTGGCGGATTTAAGTGGTGGTGACATCATGGAGAGAGGTGGAATTTGACTCTTAATTCTTCCGCCTCATGTCCTCCTCTGACACTTTCAGTTTGTTATCATTTAGTGTTTCTGAATGAATATGATGTCTTTAATATCCTCATGAATCTCAGTCACTACAGCCTCTAAAGTTTTTCAGATTAAAGCTGCAATCTGTAACTTTTGTTAAAGTGTATAAAAATCTGTCAGTGAGCAGGAACATGACAAATCAGTTCAACACAATCTCATGATTTATCACTGATTCCTGATTTAAGCTGTCAGGTTAGATTCCCTGAGACATCAAGTGTCAGTTTGATTTTGTCAAGTAAGCTGCAGTTTCATGTTTAAACAGAGATGGCGGTCAAGAGACAGCAGTTATGGATTGCAGCTGTATTTCAAATACTGTAAACTCTTTATATTAACAAAAGATAATAAATATAATAATCTTTGTAAGTGCTCCCGGCTCAATTACTTATGTTTCCATACAGCTCAATGAGTAAAACACGGCCCTATATCAACACCAGGGTCATTTCCAGAGAACACATGTAATGGTAAAGATGAAATAATCTGCCAAAAGCGTAACTGTAACTGATCTGAGAGGCTCTGCTGGTGAGGTTTCTACTGTACGCAGGTAAACACAGAAAATCTGTCTTTCCTGATGATACATTTGGCTCCAGGTTAAACGTGTGTGAGAGCTGCTGTCTGCTCCTACAGGAAAATCCCACGTAAGCGGAAAGGAGGAGGGATCTGTGACGAGTCTTGGAAGACTGAGGGAAGAGTTCATGCCAAGAGACAGACGGCACGATTTCTCCAGGCTCAGCGCCAGCTCGGTTCCGGCGTCTGCTGCGAGGTTATAAATGCAGCAGATGAGGTAACAGGGCAGAATCCAAAATAAACTCCCTTTCCATTCCAGAGAGATGCAGCGGAAAATCCAGGTAAAGAAGCCAGACAACAAAAGTAACAAGAGCCTGGAAGAACAGAATTTTTAACACACAGTCAGATATATTCTTCCCAGATTGCTTCCTTAATGTGTTCCTTTAAATGCCATTATAACTCTTATAAACATTATAACAGGGAGGAAGATCTGCGCTATAGGAAATG
Source organism: Yasuhikotakia modesta (assembly GCA_036877545.1). Classification (NCBI taxonomy): domain Eukaryota; kingdom Metazoa; phylum Chordata; class Actinopteri; order Cypriniformes; family Botiidae; genus Yasuhikotakia; species Yasuhikotakia modesta. The sequence continues at coordinate 5,013 of JBAJNP010005157.1, forward strand.
AGCAGAGTAATAAAAGTCATATTAAATAAACCCCACAGTTATTTATAACCTTCTGTTCACAAGCAAACACAACTAACAGCTCATACTGAGCAACACTCAGTGTTATTTATTTGTTCAGCAGATGCTTTTTAATGTTGTTTTAAGCAGGTAAAATTTAACAATTTAACATTAATGCATAACATGTAAAAATGTGAAATAAAGTGAGAAAGTCAAGACACTATGAAGCCATGGGACATGGATTGTTTGAGTATTTGTGGAAAGCAACACTGAGAGTAATTTCCAAATGGATCAAAACAGGCCAAACAGATGACACCACTGTTAAACAGCGGAGCTAAACTCATGCTTATGAAACAGAGAGAGTCATGAAGTGTGTGTTCTGCACCAACTGGGGCATGATTGCTGTTGATGCGCACATGTGAGGCCTTTAAATGCTGCCTACTTAGACAGCTCAGTAGGTTTTGGGATAAAGCCACAACAATATTTTTTCTGCATCATTTCAGTGCCCATGAAATATCACTCACTACAATACTGAACCTTGTAACAAAACAGGTTTAATTTTAAACACACATTTTGTAAAAACACGGCTAAATGCGTCAGTCTCAACAGTCTGCTCATGGAGTTGTTTGGCCTTACAGTTGCCTGTGTGCGTCAGTTTGACAAAATTTTACAAAGGCAGAAACACACAGTCAATGACAAACGCAATGAAAATGGTCTGGACTGGATAAGCATCGGAGCACAGCGGCACAGTTAGAGATGGTTCCACTCAATGCAGTGACTCACCTCAATTCTGTCATGATGGGAACACAGAAGTACTTTCATTGAGACCAGACACAACACAACACAACACTTGTCATGTTCCTGTTGGAACAATTAAACAAATTGTGTTGCATTCATTTAATGAACTCATTACCTGTGTTGTCAGGGCATTTAATTTACCACTTACTATTTTAAGCTAACAGTTTCCCTAATGTTCTATTACATTAAAAATGTTACTTCGAACATTTAAAAACCTTATTCCTTGTTTTTAAGAACATTGTTTTTAACGTTCCACTAACAACCTCATAAGATTTTTGATATATGAGATGTTTAAAAAGTTCTGGTTACTGCAGAACATTTTCAATAACTTTAAAAGAATTTTTGCAGAATGCTAACCAATGTTCTGAGAACATTCTCTGTTTCCTGTGTGCGCAACACAAGCAGTCTGTAAACAACACACTGTTTAATAATTCACATGGTTTTGCTAGTAAAACAGAATACCTGCCGTATGCAATAGGGGCTGTTTTTGCTTAGAAACAGGCAGTGCTGTGTCCTGTCGCTCAGCTAGCAGTACAAAAGTTGTGGGTTCAATTCCCAGGGAACATGTGTAACATGTAAACATGATTAACTACATCATGAATGCACTGTAAAATGCTTTGGATGAAAGTGAATGAGAGTGACAGACAGAGGGAATGACTTCAGAGAAACAGTCTGTGGTGATTTCATGCCCAGTCTTGAGGACAGCCATCTGCACCATCTGGTGTTATTCAGATGTGTTTTAAAGATTTGTGTGTAAATGTGAAACATCTGCGTTTGGCTACAATCATTTCATTTATCCCTGGTGAAGATTTTCTCTCAGAAAGCATCCTGACAGGGTCAGTGAAAAACAACTGGAAGCTGGCAAAGAAAGTGAGTGAAACAGACTTTATTTCTTGCATTACTGACAAGTATCTATAAAACAGTTTAAACTGAGAAGCTGTGCAGGTTTCAGGACAGAACATGTTTGTGCAGTTTAGTCTAACTAAACACCCTGGTAATGCATGTGTGATATTGTCTCGTATGTTTTGGAGGTTTGCGTTGTGAGTAAAATTGGTGTGTGTGTGTGTGTGTGTGTGTGTGTGTGTGTGACGTCACCAGAAACATTAGCTCACATGTTCTTCTCCAATCACAGCGGAGATTCAGGAGCTGTTATGGAATACATGAGGTGTTATGAAATAACATCCCTGCGAGATCTTATGAAACGGCATCGCTATGGGACGTTATAAAATGCCAAAAGTGGTCGAAATAAACGGGTAACAGCAAGACTTTGGCGCAAATCGTCATCTGAACGCAAACTCGCGTGCGTTTAAAAACTGGCTGTATTGTGACAAGCGATCCTTTTGCTTTACAGTATCCGGCTCCTCTACGGTGTTTTTAGTTACGGGATGTTTTTAAAACCCACATACGTGCACAAACAGCCACGAGCATCACATGACGCGTGTATGGAGACACATTGCCTGCACACACACTTGTGTAACCCGTTTGTATAACTCGGCTTTCCCGGACCAACCACACGGTTCTCCCGTCACCGACCCATTCACTCGCGCGCCCGTACTACTGATCCGCTGCTACGTCACCGCCATGCGCGGCCACGTGAGGCGTTTGACACACTTATGTAAAGTGACTGACGGCCGCCTCGGCCAATCACAGCCCGCCTCGGCCGCTTCCGCGTTCCGTTTCGTGGAAGCACGCAGCGCTCAGCCAATGGCGCTCGGGGGCGGGAGGAGTCGGGGGCGGGGTTTGAATGCAGGTCATGCTGCGAGCTGGAAAGAACCGGGGCAGCGGGAGGAAGCGCGCGTCGGTCAGAGCCGCGCGGAGAGCGAAGTGTGTCAGACCCGCTTCTGCGCTCACGACCCCCGGAGTAACTCGGTTTAACGGGACAGACAGTCGCGACGCAGACGGACGGTGCGTTTGAGGAGGACGCGTCGGTCCCGGTTCAGGTCTGTGTGCGCTGCGCGGTTGTGTAACACTTTCCGTTGACTGCGCGTTAGAAGCGAGTTTGTGCGGTTATAAGAGGCGGATGTCGGTGCAACTCCGTCGCGTAGACGTACACGACACGTGTGCGTTAATTCACCGGCGTTCAGTCCGTTAAATGACCATTTTCTGTAGGTTTTAGCCCGTAAACTTACGCGTTGCATAACTGTGTCAGTGAGTGGGTCAACTTCGGTCACTGCTCTAGTCCTATATATCACACTGTCCCCTATATATATATATATATATATATATATATGTATGTATGTATGTATATGTATCCATATGTATATATATGTGTGTGCATATATGTGTATGTACCTATATACGTGCTCTATATATAGAAATATAATAATATGTATATGTTAGATATATATGTATAAGTTGCTTAAACCATGATAGACTGCAGTACAATCCTCAAGGAAATAACGCATACGACGTGTTCGGCTGGAATGGGTGAATGTATAGCTGGTTGTGTGACGCACCAGTCCGTATATAATGGTCACGGGGAGAGTCATGTACGTTAGATAATGTGCTGCTGTGACCGGTCACCTATTGCTTACGTTTCACCCGTTAACACTGAATCAGATGCTGTGTTAATATGCGCTCATTCAGATGAAGTTAAACTTTGTTCTCTCACAACACCTTGTAATTGAAGGGCAGGTGTCATAGTTTCATCACAGTATTTTGTGGGTTGGTGTTTAAAACTGACCCAGTCCTGCCATAAAGGTTTTTGTAGTAACCTACTCTCCCTGTAATGCATTAAACACTACATGCATTCATGCATTACAGTGATTTATTGCAGACATCAGCTAAACTCTTGACAGTTTGTTAAAATCATTTGTTTCATTGCTTTGGAGAAATATATGTGCTTGCTTGCATAAATAAGTGTTGTTATTTGTATTTGCATATGTCATAATGTATTGCAGTTGGAGTCTATGGCAAACAGAATGCTGTGATATTTTTATATTTTGCATTATTTATTGTTTTTTTATGGTCTCCTGATCCAGATGAGAGTTTAGAGACATGTAACTGCTGGATCTATTCTGGTTCTGGCTGGAGATACTGGAATGATTGTTGTGCAGGCGGAACTGACTGACGTAATTAGGAACCAGAGATCTTCTGCTCCTGTGGGTGTGCGGAGAATCAGAGCTCTTCATTCTGATAATGATGGTGATTGGAGCGGGTGCTGTTAATGGTAAATGTGAAGATGCTGTGTGTGAGGGATTCAGAGACGTTTGTGAGCTCTGTGGGCAGCATTTAGCTGCTGATGTTTAGGACACACGGCTCGTTGAACTCCCACCGGCTCTGAATGAGAGAAAGAGTGGGCGAGCAGTTTATGGTGATGTGTCGGATATCAGAAAGTCTCCTAACGGGATTGGTTGGAAGCTCTAGACGGGACCTTGAGACGGGATTGGCTGCTGGGACTGAGCAATTTGTAGCAGAGGGAGGGGAGAAGTGATGACGCACGAGTGAAATTTTTGTGCATTTAGAGAACAGTTCTGGCCCGGAGCCACATGACGCGTTTAAACCAACTGTACTGAGTGCTTTAAAGGCTGGGCTGAGTAACAGAGCGCTGCTAGGCTTCCATTACAGAGTGAAATGAATGTTGCTTTATCATAGTTTTCTTCATTTTCATGTTTATTATATACTTTTGTTTACTCTTGCACACAATCTGTTTTTACTTTAATTAACATGTTCAGTGTGTTTGATGAAGTATCCAGTCATACCAGTGGCCTCATGAGAGCTGGTTTATTTTAATATGTGGAGCTGTATGTTGTCAGCAGTAACTGACAGATTCTTACATACTGATCTCATATTGCACTGCCCTCGTTTTCTCGTGAGTTGATTTTGTTAGCATGTCATTTGAGCAACGCAACTCCCCCATTGCTGCCGCAGTAGCGCTGACCCACGCACCCGCGCAGTCTCCAATGCAGTACATTCTTACTGCTGGCAGCGAAACCGACGCATGTGAGCTCAGAGATGAGACAAGCATTTGATTGGACGAAGACCTGCTGAGCTGCTCCATGCTGTAACTTTTTCTGGTGGTCATTCATTCACCTGCTGTAGGCAAACGTGACTCTCAGAGAGATGAATGAGAATAACAAGATGAATCTGAACACTTCTCCTGTTGGTTAAAACCAGTTACAGCTGGGGATGTTTGTTACTGTAGTGCTGGGCAAATCACAACCAACCAGCACACATTTAATTTCTCAGAAGTTGCTCGTTTATAGCTCTGGAGGTTTGATGGAGATCTCAGCGGTTTAAATTAAAATACATTTAAATTCTAGAGTAATGTATCATTTCAGAGAAAGTTAAAGATATGTTGGTAAATGTTAGTTATTGAGCTGGTTTAGGTTTAGCTGAAGGATCAGACAGTCTCAGAATCTAATCTGGAGGTTTTCACACCTGTGCTGGAGTATTAACCATCATCATGTCTTCTCTACTAAACCTGCATTATTACCAAACAGCTGTTAACAAGAGCACTTTAAAATATGACTACCAGAGGGACTTTAATGGGAAAGTAATATTATGTAACAGCAGACGACACTCAAGACACACATCATTACAGAGACGCGTTTCATTTTGTTGAGCCACCCTGGTGAATCACTCAAAATATCAAAGACAGGAAGTCAATTAGTCTCAGATAAACATTTTGTTGTTCTGGTTGAAAATCTCTTCACATTTTGATTTGCCCAGTTATTGCATTCGTACAATCATTGCGTTGGGTCTGAATACAATGATGGGGTGTCTCAGTTGTGATATTTGAGTTGGATGTGCTGAAATAGGTTCTGCTAATTGTGTTGATAACAGCTGAAATGTAAGACATTAGTAAACATCAGCTATTTAAATTAAAACTGCCTGTAAACTTATGTAAGTTCTTATATAAAAACAAACAATGACCCGTGTGCCATTGCAACACATTCAATTATATAAATCTCTGTCTGATACCGAGTTATAAAACTGCTGCGCTGTTGGTTTTATGTCGTTTTATGTTTTACAGGTTATTTGATCAACCTGGTTTTGGCAGGACAGTTTTTATTCTCAGCAATATTTGACACAGAAATGAGGTTTGACTTTAATATACAGTGAATAAATAATTATAATGAAAGCTTCTGTGGCATGGAGCTGAGTCACAGTGTGGCGTTTGGTGGTGTTGAGCTGTAACTGATATAAAGTGATTGATGAAGTGCAAAACTGAGCAAACCTGTAAATTCACCAGACTGAGTGAAATCCACAGAACAGCTGCTGTTGTTCAGCTCAGTGACCCGAAATGAAAGCACAAGATCAGCAGTGAGATTGTGACTTTGGACCTGCTCAGCGGTGCTGGCGCTGAATGTGGATCAGCAGCTCTTAGTCAGCTAAAAATACGGCACTGCTAAGTTTACTTAAGAGGTAAATTTAAACCTGAAGTATGGCAGTTAAATTAGAATAGTGAGGAGGTTTGCATGTCCTTTCTGTTGCCTTGCCAAGTTTGGCATAATACAGAAACTGATTTTACTCAAGTAAATTTGAGGTTTTCTCATGTTACTAGTATCTGTAGATTGTACAGTACGGTCGCTGATTTACTGTACCTCACGTGTTGCAATAACTGCATGATTTTAGTCAGGCAAGCGGCCTGGCCGATGTCAGGAGTGCTGTGATGCTTTTAACACGGGGTTGAGTTTGTGACTCTGTTTCACTTGCACCAGACACACAGATTTGTTCAATGTACTTTTCCCAGCCCTGTTTATTTGGCTCTTAGCACTTTTGATTGTATTAGGAAGAGTCTTCAGTCTCGGTCTGTCACTTATAATGATGTTAAATGCCCCAGAGGCCAGAGATTTGATTAAAGTTCACATCACTGGATACTCATTTCCTTTTGATGGTTACATCTATAACTATAGTGAGAAAGTGCTACTAAAAGATTCTTGTCACAAATGTATGTTTATATATTATATGTGATTGCTTGGTCACTGTTATGTGGTTGCTATGGTGTTCTGGGTGGTTGCTAGGTTGTTGCGTACCCAAATTTGAAGCGTCACATTTTATTCAATAAAAAATGTAATATAATGTACAATAAATGTACAGTAATATCACTGGCCAATATTAAAATGTCACAGGACACAGGGTGAGAATTATGTGGGTTACGGCTATAATATATGACTGTGTATATGGCGGGTTTCCCTCTATTAATTATGTCAAGGGTTTTACACAATTTCTGTTGGTTTAAATGTGTCACCGAGTGACCAAGAGTTTAAAGGTTGCTGCACAGAACCGGCCTTTGCCCGCAATCGTTAATGGGCCCACGTCTGAAGGTTGCTGTGGGCTCAACATGCGCTTGATATGTCCCTGTTATCACAGTTGTGTTATCGCAGGAGTTTTTATATGACTCCTGTCCCTCTGTCAGGCGTATGAACTCAGACCTCATCAGACAGTAAGAACTGGATGATGAAATCACAGACGCTCACAGAAAGACAAACACTGTGATGTATAGAATGTGTGAGGTGTGATATGTGGACACAGGTGTGTTTGTTCTGTATGTCAGACTTTCCTCTCAAACAACGGTTTATTCTGGGCTAGTGCCTGTTCAAACAGGTGATCCTCTAACTGTATTTGTGGCCCTCAGGTGAAGGAGTTGGCAGCCAGAAACTTAAAGTGTCTTTCTTTAATACGGTCAGAAGCGTGGATTAACCCTTGGCCTGCTGTGGAGACTTTATTTCGTCATGGCAAAGAGATGAGAGGACCAGAGTATCTGTGTTTTAAAGCTTTGAGCAGAACTGTAAACTATAGATGCTTGTGGAACAACCTGAAGGTCTCTTTGACTCATTCTGTTTGTTTTTCTCCCATAGAAACCAAAGCTTTGCTCTGAATTCCTCCCCGTCTGCATTATGAAGATGGGATGATCGTTCTGGTCTTGGCTTCTATTCTTCAAACGCGATCCGATGTCTGAGGACTCAGGTTCCAAACCGTACCGGTTCTCCTCTCTGGCCGGAGTACAGGACGAGACAGCCGGCTGCAGTTCCATGGCGACGCTGCATCGCATGGGCAGCTTTGCAGAGGGGGTGGAGCTCGGACTGGCATCAGAAGGCAGCGACAGCAGTCAGGACCCACCAACCTCGCCACACGGCAACCGGAAGATGGCGCATTCCCTGCACGACGACGTGGAGATGAAGAGCAGTGGATCCAGTGGGAGTGGCACGGAATCCCATGGGAACGATTCCCATGGTAATGATTCCCATGGAAACGAATCCCATGGGAATGAGTCCACCGGGAGTTCCAATGGCCGAAGCAAAGACTCGGCACTGATAGAGTCGTCAGGCAGTAATAAAAGGTGATTGTATGATCTTTTGTCTCTTCCAGATTTGTGATGCTAGTTAAATGTCTTCTTCACGGTTACTGACCCAATTCCAAAACAAATATAAGCACACGGGTCAAAGTTTACAGGGTAGTTGCTGTGCCTCTTGTCTTGGGTGTCTCTGAGAGTTTTACACTATCAGTGTTTGTTATTTTGAGTGACTGTTTTTGGCATCTGATGAGCGTTTGATATCTTTCAGTGTGACTATCAAAAACAATATTAAACAACATTTATTTTATAACTGTTCTACATGCAGCCTGTGTGACATTAAGAGACTGTATTTGTGTTAGGTGGATTATTTACATTCATGAATTTTTAAGTATCTTATAAGTACTTGCACAGCTAGCAGAGAACGTTTAGACCATGTTTTTAAAACCAAGCAATTATTAATTCAAAATGTTCATTTAAAGTGTAAAACACTGGATGCCTTAAATGTTACATAAACATCAAAAATAAAGTTTTAAAGTTTATTTCTGTAACATTTTCGTTTCCTAAGGAAAGCGTTCAACAGCGTAAAACGGTTAGCTGTTAGCTGCTGTGTTGTTGAAGCATGTGTCTGTGATGTTTGATGGATTTCTGTCAGCTGCTGAGACACATGTTGTGAAAGTCTGTCAGCAGCAGATTCTTCATTTCTTTCCATCTTCAGGTGACCATTAATGGCTTCTTCTCATCTGAGGAGGCCTTTAAAGAGGCCTTTAAATAGACACACAAAGCGGTTGCCATAGCAGACATACCACATACTGACAAATAACAGGGTTGATGTTAAGACACCGTGAGGATGTTGTTGTTTTTTGTGGTGTCATGGCTCAGATGCGTCATGCTTTTGCTGGGGGGAATTTTTTATTTCATCACTTGATAACCGATATTTTAACAGTAGTTTTGTGATCAACTGACCTCTTAAGTTTTATGTTTAAGATTTGAGCTGTTGTTCTTACAACAGATTTATAAAAGTTTTAAATCTTAAAGTTTTTACCACCGACATTTTGTCCTTTATTATTCTGTCTTTCATCTTAAAGAGACATAATAGTTAAATAAACTATAAATTTCGTTGAGTTGTTAGAGGAGCTTTTGAACTTTGTGTCGGTTTCTGAAGAATGAAGTTGATAAAATGTAGAAATTGTCAGACTGTTGTGTAAGGTTTCAGCTGGATTTCATCATCTGGACTCTTTCAGGGTTCCTCTGACCTCACATTTTTCTTCTTCATAGTTTGGCTGTGTGTTAACATGGTTTTCCAGACGTCTGGAAGTGGAATAATGGCGTTTGGTGAAAAATGAAAACTTTGGGAGTCTCTGGGTAGTTTGCGTCACCGCATCACGGTTTCCATTGACGACGTACTGTTTGTTCTTGTATACAGTGACTGGATGGGTGTGTTCAACCGCCCGCAGTGACTGACTTTCCCTCTTTTTGGCACGTGTTCCCATTCTCATTCTATTTCTCTTTCTTCTTTCTCTCTTTGTCTGTCCGTCTCTTTCATTATCTTTCCATGACTGTCTATCTTTTATTGGCCTGAGAATTAAACTTCTTTAGATGTTAGACTCTCACTCACTGTTGTCTGTTGGCTGTATGTTACTGGTGTCGGTTGTGTAAGACTGTGGGACTGTAATACTGTAATTGCTGCTGGATGTTTCGTGCGTGCAGTCTTGCACGTTTAACAGAGATATTTGGTGAGACGGCCAAAACGCAACATGACATAATGGATTTTTCTCTTTGAATCATTTCTAAAAGAACCTCGGCGGAATAAAACAGATTAATTATCATGAAGGCATCAGAACTGGGAGGTACTGGTTGAAGTGATTAAACAGGATCTCGGGTCTGGGAGCGTCAGTGCAGCAGGTGATCTGTTGGCTAGACTTTAACTATTTTTTCCAAGACTAAAACATCAGTGGCAGCTGCATCTCTATACAGGAGTGGTGCATTCAAACCAGACATTTGACATTCTCTCTGTCTCTCTCCCTCTCTCTCTCTCTCTCTCTCTCTCTCTAATGTCCCACATCTCTGTGTTTCTCATCAGGGAATTTCAGGATGGCTGAGAGTGATGTGTATTTGTTCTGATTGTATTGATTTGACATCTGCTATTGAGAAATCTGCAGAGGTCGACCGCTAGAATCTGTGACGTTATTAAATTGATCGACCTTCCTGTAGCCTAACTTTAGAAGTTCCTTAAAGAAGTCTTGGGTCTGTAACACTTGCCCATGTGTGGAGGTATAAATAATTTCTAAGTTCTCAGATCTTGTTAGCCTCCTGAACTGAACTTACTGAAGCTAGCTCATGAAATCGCTTGTCCTGCTAAACCAGCGCAGATGTGCTTAAAATAATTAGCTCACCTACCGCTAATAGGTGTTACATGTGAAGTCACTTTCTATTTAGAGCTTCTTAAGGGGCTATTTATAATCTCTCCTGAGGTATTTCTGTCCCTCAGAATGTCACCTGCAGCTGGACACTAGTGTCTCTGTAGTAATCGCCAGGCTAAGTTAGGAGGTCTAATCCGCCCCGGTCTGTGTCTGTGATCTACTGTACTACAAACCTGCTGAGGCTGGCATGGTCGGGTCCAACACATGCTGTTTGTGAGACACAGGTGAGGCCAGGTAAAGATTACATAACAGAGATGAAGGTCAACATCGGAGTGACCTCCATGCAAGGAGAGGGACCCATTTTTCTGCGCTGTTGTGTGAAATGATTAGAAATCTGTGGTGTTAGAATGAGGTTTGGGGCTGAGCCATTCATTTCTCCTTCAATAGGCTGTTCTGACTGGTTTCAGCTGGTTTAGTGAATAAATCATTTGTTTTGCTCCTGGTAAAGTCAACAGCATCAGGGTCGCAGGTTTGAATCCAGCGAACACAAACTCTGAGCCTGAATTAAAGCTTCTACTAAACACACACATGTAAAAGGTCAGAGCTTGTTAAAGGTCATGTTTGTTTGAAGGTTTCACAGCACTGAACTCAACGCATAACAGCCTGAAAATGATGCTAAAATATTAGGTGTCATTGCTCCAAGAGTTTTATATACAGTATATGAACTTTGTTTATATACTTCACAAATCAAAAATGTTAGTGAAACATTTTAAAAATGTTACAGAATTTAAAGGTTTTGAATAAAGTTTTTACAATCAAGCAGTACAACATCATAAAATAACATCAAAAAATAACATCAAAATAACATTTTCACCATTTTCATTGCTTAATGGAAACATTAGGGAAACGTTCTTACAACCTAAAGCTGTATTAGCTGTGTGCTGACTGTAGGACAGATGTTAATATGTAACTGTATTGTGTGATTGCTGCTTCATGGATTATTTTATGTGTTTGCTTTTCTTTTACAGCTCAAACTCTCACAGTCCATCTCCACCCAGCAGCAGTAATGCTTTCAGTCTTCTGAGTGCAAGCTCAGAGCCGGACAACCCATCCACCAGCGGCTGCAGGTGAGAAACGCACACACACACACTTACATGCACACACCCTCACACACCAGACCTTGTACCTTTGGCCGCTAGTTACACAGAGTGAAACACCAGCTATTGCATATAGCAGTGCTTTCATAAACTGCACGTTTTGTGCCTCTGTCTTTTGAAAGATAAAGTTATTTATGACTTTAAGCTATAAATTGGCCCTATAGAGTTTATTAGCATCATTAGTGTAAGACGTGACACACACTGCTGACTTACAGCAATGCAGTGCTGCATGTGTGATGATCCTTAAACAAGTTCTGTCAGTCTGGTTTGTGATAACAGAACTGAAGGAAATGTGTGAGACTGAGAAACTGATTGAAATTCACATTAAAAGAAATATTTCAACAAACAAACCAACATCATTATATGAAAATAAGTAGCCTTAGTTTTTTGTGAAACCAGTGTTGGAGTGACTCATGTAACAGAGTTTGTGTGTGTTTGACTCCTGCAGCAGTGAAGAATCTGCCAAAGCAAAGACGCAGAAAGAACTGATCAAAACTCTGAAAGAACTGAAGCTTCATCTGCCAGCAGAGAAGAGGAACAAGGGCAGCAAGTCGAGCACCCTGAACACGCTGAAGTATGCGCTGCGCTGCGTCCGACAGGTGGAGGGTGAGTACTGAACACTCATGTGACGTTGAGTCAAGACTCACCTCAGGAATTTCTCAATCAACAGCTGTTCAGGAAATGTTTCTTCGAGATGTTTTGCTTTGCTTTTTAGGTTTTGCTTCACACATTCATTTGTTTCTGTATTAAGAGTTATATTTAATGCAATGCAGTTTTATTTATTGCAGAATAATATCAATTTATTGCTGCACAGGCATAAAGTTAATATAAGACATTACAGTGCTTGATTTTAACTTATTCCTTCCTCTTCTGAGACATTATAGTATTGATATAGTCAGATTGATGGTGTTTTCTTCTGCATTTCCAGCGAATGAAGAATATTACCAGCTGCTCATGATAAACGACAGCCAGCCATCTGGACTCGACGTTTCTTCGTATACAATAGAAGAGATAGACAGCATCACCTCTGAATACACCCTCAAAAACACTGTGAGTGACATCTCATGCTGCAGTTGGTTCTGCAAAAGTTCTCAAAAGAATTCTGTTGGTTTAATGTTTTGGGTGGCATTTGTTAGCCATGACGGCACGTGTGAGATGTTTTCTTTAGCCTCTGGTTTGTTTGTACAGGACATCTTCGCAGTTGCCGTGTCTCTCATCACTGGAAGGATCGTCTACATCTCAGACCAGGCCGCCTCTATCCTAAACTGCAAGCGGGACGTGTTTAAGAACGCTAAATTTGTGGAGTTCCTCACGCCGCAGGATGTTAGCGTGTTCTACAGCTTCACCACGCCGTACAGACTGCCGTCCTGGAGCGTGTGCACTGGCGCAGGTAACGCGTGAAGACGAGCCGTCAGCCTCCTTTCACTTTCATCAGATGTTGTTTCTTCAGTTTGGAAAACAGCTTTCACAGCAACCGTCTAAACTGAAGTGTGACGTCACAAGCCTTAGCGTGAAAGATTTAGCCTTAACCTTTCTGTGAAAACATTTGCATCACGTTCAGCAGAGCAATGGCAAACCTGCTAACAGGGAACCTTCTCAAAACACTGGCTAATGTTCTTTAGATGTTCTCTCTAAGTTATCAAAAACGTGTTCTCACAGTACCATAGGTGGAACATTTTTCTAACATTAATATATATCATGAATATGCGAAACATTTTTTGTAGTTAATGGAGTTTCTGTTATATGTTACAGAAGTGTTTGAAAACTGTTCTTACAACCAAGCAGTAACGTTAACACAGCGTCAGCAGGATATTTTAAGCAGTTGTAATTTTTAAAGGCATAATTCTTATTCATTAACAAAGCCAGTGTCCCGCTAATGTCATTAGAGCTGTCTGTGTTTATTAACTTTACTGAGAACCAGCAGCCAGTGCTAGCCTGACCTCTGAATGACATCACTGATGAATTAAACCTAACCTCATTACGCTTCTGTTTTCCACTCAGAATCCTCACCGTCAGACTGCATGCAGGAAAAATCCTTCTTCTGTCGCATCAGGTGAGTGTGTGTGTGTGTGTGCGCGCTGTTTTGGAGGGTTGACAGTAAACACATGCTGATTTGCCTCCTGAACACCATCTGAACACCATCTGTTCCTCATGATTTTATTCATGTTTTTTCCTGTTTTAAATCAGAACAAGCAAATGAATGATGGCAAACTCGTTGTTATTCACCGTACTGACCAAAATATTTCACCAGGACTCATTAATATTCCTCTGGCTTTGAGTTTGTGTGTTAATGTGCTGCTGTGTGTGTGTCTCCTCCTGTCCTCCAGTGGCGGGAAAGAGTGTGAGGGAGATCTTCAGTATCTGACCTTCAGAATGACTCCGTATCTGATGAAGGTGCAGGACACCGAACACTCAGAAGATCAGTTCTGCTGCCTCCTGCTGGCGGAGAGAGTGCACTCCGGCTACGAGGGTCAGTCCTCACTGCTGCACTGTGTTGTGTTTGTTCATACAAGTGTTGAGGGGGAAATAATCATGAATGCGAAGTAAAAGTGTCCATTATCCTGACAGTGACGATGAATTTCAAAATATCTGTACTGATGATTTACTATAAAAGGCAACAGAATAATTCAGGAACAGCTTGTGATATTTTTGGCTTGTGTTGGATGCGTCGCCTACATGAAGAATTTGGCATTTGGTTTTCCCACACAGAAAAGTTTTCTCAATTAACATTCTTTGTTTCAGATACAGCGTCAAGGGAAACGTTCACAGTTATGATTCCTGTAAGCTAACTCTCAGTCTCTTCCCTCTCAGCTCCCAGAATTCCCACAGACAAGCGGATCTTCACCACCACACACACTCCAAACTGTGTGTTTCAGGATGTGGATGAGAGGTACGAGGAATCACTCGGTGTTGATCGTTTTTTTTTTTACGTTTTTCTGCATTTACACCTGAAACTGTTCCTCTTGATTCAGCCAGTCTTGTGTTTTCTGATAGGGCTGTTCCATTGCTAGGATACTTACCGCAGGATTTGATTGGCACACCTGTCCTGCTGCACCTGCACCCGAGCGATCGACCAATCATGCTCGGCATCCACAGAAAGAGTGAGTGTTTCTGATTGGATAGACAGGCAGCTCTGATTGATTTAGTGAGCTTTGGCCTTCGCTGTTGAGTTTATCGGTCAGCTGATAGATGTTGTTCTTCTGTCATCAGTTCTGCAGTACGCCGGACAACCGTTCGACCATTCCATTCGCTTCTGTGCTCGTAACGGGGAATACATCACTATGGACACCAGCTGGTCCAGTTTTGTGAACCCCTGGAGCCGCAAAGTTTCCTTTGTCATCGGCAGACACAAAGTTCGCATGTGAGTGTGCTAAGTAAGGCTAAGACATGTCTAAACGTCTCTGTAAGTTCCAGAACAAACTTGCTGACATTCTGACTGGATTGTCATCATAACTGAGATGCAGACATGTTTGTGTTAAGCATTGTAATATTAAAACCCTGAGCATTGTGGTGATGGGTATTTTTAAAGCAGATTTACTGTATATTTGTCTCCATCTGTCAGGGGTCCAGTAAATGAAGACGTGTTTGCAGCTCCAGCTGAGGGGAAATCTGTGGATGCAGACATCCAGGAAATCACGGAGCAGATCCACAGACTCCTGCTGCAGGTGTGAAACATTCACATCACAGACACTGTGTGTTTACATACATTAATGGATTGTTTTTGGCCAGTGTGTGAACGGTTTACAGCAGAACTTCATTAATCATCACTGTAAATGTATGTGTGAGTTATGGAGAGATAAAACGTTTGTGTTGAACACTGATCTATTCTCAATGTTTTCTAACCACAAGTTACAGATGGCAGCTTTAAAGCATAACTAGTGGTTTATTTACCATCACAGGAAGTACCGTTATGTAAATGATGTAAGAATAAGGTGAGAAATGTGTTTTTGTAGCCGGTGCACAACAATGGATCCAGTGGTTATGGAAGCCTGAGCAGCACAGATCACCTGCTGAGTGTGGCGTCATCCAGCGAGAGCAACGGCAACGGCAACGGAGCGCGACCACGTCAAGAGGAAGAGGATGTGAGGAGGGCCAAACCTGTGAGTCACATGACCCAGAAACAGACTCATTGTTGATATCTGGACCACCATATAATCTAGAGCATCCAGAAGCTGAATCATTCAGAAGCTTTTATAAATGTTATCATTTATCTGAAACGTGTGTTTGTGTGTTGATGCAGAGGACCTTTCAGGAGATATGCAAAGGAATTCACATGCAGAAGAGTCAGGAGCAGCAGAAGAAAAGCCCCACCAGTACGACACACCCACACCTTCACACACACACACACACACCTTCACACACACATCTCTGCTCTGTATCCTGTGTGTTTTCGGTGCCAATCAAATTCTTCCTTGTTCCCTGCAGAGTTTCTTCAGAAGAGTCCGGTGGTCCGATCCAAAGACTCTGCGTACCCCATCAATATGAGAGAGACCCCTGAGGAGCAGCGAGCGTCTGTGCAGGAGGAGCTGGCCTTTAAAGACCAGACTGTCTACTCCTATCAGCAAATTAGCTGCCTGGACAGCGTAATAAGGTACAGAGAGACAAAGTCACGACATCATGAACCTTTGTTCAAGGTTCTTAAAGGTTCATGTGAGAAAACCGTCTTCACTTATTTGCTTTATTGATCATCCGATGCGCAGCTGAACTGTGCCGTCAAGAGAAGCATGAGAACCTGTGAGAACATTTGATTGACATTGTTTTGCAGGCCATGAAATCTCATTGGCACTCATATCAGAACATTGAACTTAATGTGCAGCCAAAACATTTAATCGCACAGAACCGTCCTATCTGAGAACATTTGTTTGGCAGTCTGCATCTCTTGAGATTAGGCTTCATGTCTTCTGTGTTTTCAAATGAGACGTGCAGCAGTGCAGTTGTTTACTAAGCGATCAGAGCAAATGTGATGAGCTCTCCTCTGTCACGTTTACAAGAAATCTGCAGAAATGTGATTGTAAGGTCAGAATGGTACAAAACAATGTAATAAAGACAAAATTAGGCCAATCTTGTGTGCTTTTATTTTGAAATGAGTCCAGTTAGTCTTTGCTTAAACCTGGTTTCCGTTAACGATGTCTTCCTCTTTCCGTCAGGTATTTGGAGAGCTGTAATGTTCCCATCACAGTGAAGAGAAAGTGTCAGTCCTCCTCCAACACGACCTCCTCAGACGAGGACAAGCAGAGAGCTGTGGAGAACATTCAGGCTTCAGAAGGTACACAACACCTCAGCTTTTAGTTATTATTGGAAACGTTTCTGTAGCATTGGAGAAGTATTTGGACACGCTGGTCATTTAGGAATATCAAACGATTGACCAATCAGATGAAGTATTTCAGAGTGTTGTGTAATACATGCTTCATTCGTCCGGTGTGGTGAGAAATAACATAAAAAGACATGAAAAGAAAACAGTGTAGGAATAAGGTAAAAAAGAACTAAGACATACCTTTGTGTTATTAATTATTAAAGTAACTGTGTGTTGGTTGTAATTTTATTTGTAGTGATATTATGACACATTTCTCCCTTCTGTCTGTCTTTAGCATCAGACCATCTGAAGGACCCGCCGGTTCTTTCTTCATTAGATGTGTCTAAGAAGCCCCCGGGCTCTGGGGTAGTGAGCCCACCTCTCGCTCCTCTTCCTCTGCCCAGTAAACCAGAGAGCGTTGTCTCCATCACCAGCCAGTGCAGCTACAGCAGCACCATCGTACATGTGGGAGACAAGAAAGGTCATTATTTATTCCTGTGTCTCTGTCTGTCTGTCTGTCTGTCTGTCTTCACGGTCTATTCTTATAATGGCTCTGTTCCAAAAGCTTGTGAGCCGCCTCCCTGTCCACAGAGACAGTCACTCTCTAAAGCAATGAAACCTCACGGGTCCTAATTTTGCAGTGGCTGATGGAAAAGCTGATGAGGCTTCATCATGCTGACTATGTAGGCTGCAGACTAGTTTTTAGAACAGAGCCAATATGTTCATTTGTATTAGAGCTCTTTGTCTTTTGTCTGTTCCCTGGTAAAACACTTCTTTTGTTTTAGTCGTACCCTCAACAAGACACATCTCTCCAAAGCAAGAATTCTCTTCCAAACTTCAAAGTTAGTACAATCTTACCACAATGACAGGGACAAAAATTACTGCATCCATTCATTCATTGATCCCAGCTAACAAATTTAGCTTGTAAAAATGTGTCCCTAACATCACCATTAAACAACAAAGTTAAAAATGTTACATTAAATGTTCTAGAAACATTCAAAACACCAAATTTTAACAAAGTTGTATTATACAGTAATTTGATTAGGATTTTATTCACTTTTTAAGTTTTAAACTGTTTTTGTTTTAAAGTTTTTAAAACTCTACCAATTATATGGATTATATTTTTTGTATATTTTTTGATAACTTTGAGAGAACGTTAGCCAACTGTCTGGGAACGTTCTCTGTTAGCTGGGTGTGAGCTGATTGGCTGTGGAGTGAAGGCACCAGTCAGCCTCTGTTATGAATGGATGATCCTCTGCTTCCCACCCCAGCATGTTTGAGGAGAACTTGAGGAGAACTTGAGGCCCCGGACCACCCGTGTCTTACAGTTGCTGTTTATGTGAAGCTGAAGGTCTCGTGTTGTTCTTCACAGAGATCATTGAGGACGTGCCCAGCGCTGAGGGCACTGAAGCCCAGGGTCTCGCCGCCCCCCCGGCTGCGTTCTCACCGCACTGTCAGGAGAGAGAGGCTTACAGGAAACTGGGCCTAACCAAGCAGGTTCTGGCCGCACACACTCAGAAGGAGGAGCAGGCGTTCCTCAGCCGCTTCAGGGAGCTGCGTGGTGTTCATGCGTTTAAAGCGGACTGCTCCCTCTACCTGGAGAGGCAGAAAGGACAGCTGACATCTGAGGGTAAGAGGCAGCCTAAACACAAACACTGAACCACTGACCTTATATGAATGTGTCAGTCTGAACATCAGAGCAGATGTTTCTGCAGTCCATCACATCCACATTCATCCATGATTCTCTCTCTCTCCAGCTGTTCCTGCTGCTCGCTCGTGTAAGCAGGCTGCCGCCCCAGAGACCGGAGGAACTCGCCGAGGTCGCAACAAGAAGACCAAATCCAAGCGCATTAAGCCCAACGAGTCGTCTGACAGCACTCCCTCCGGTCGCAGACCACCACCCAGACCTCAGCTGCAGGGTCTCAACCAGACCTCCTGGTCTCCATCAGAAACATCACAGTCCACGTATCCCATCGCGTATCCGGCCGTGATGCCCGCGTACCCGCTGCAGGTGTACCCGGGCGCCGGTGCCATGCCTCCCAGGGTGGACGCCTCTGTGACGGGTTTTGGGGACAGTCAGTGCAGCCAGGATCCCCGCATTCCATTGCAGCCCATTCAAACGCCGTTCTCCGCCCCTCTGGTCACGCCCATGGTGGCCCTGGTGCTGCCCAACTACATGTTCCCACAGATGGGCGGAGCTCCACGGCCTCCCTTTCAAGCACAGCCCGGTTTCACCCCACAGGCTCCATTTCCTCCTCAGTCCACTTTCACCATACAGACTCCGTTCACCCCTCAGAACCCGTTTACCTCACAGACTGCGTTTCAGCCGCAGCCGTTTGCTTTCGCCTGCCCAGATGACCCCCCAAAACCCCCCGAACCTGAGCTGAGGGAGGAGCCGTCGAGAAGCCCCACCCCTCAGTCCGTGGGGGGAGTGGGTCCGCCCTCCCCACCTTTGTTTCAGTCCCGGTGCAGCTCACCGCTGCAGCTGAACCTGCTGCAGCTGGAGGAGACGCAGCGCTGCGCTGAGAGGCAGGAGAGCACCGCGCCCTCTGTTCTGCCACAGGGGAACAACAGCAGTAATACAACTGCACAGGCTATGAATGCAGCTGGACAAGCTAAAAAAGACACTGTTGTGCCACAGGTAGTGATTGTTATTTACCATAATAATAATAATGCAGTGTTTTACCATAATAATAATACTGTTTTTACCATAATATTAATAATACTTTTTTTAGTATTTACCATGGTAATATAATAGTGATTATTTTCTTTCATTTACCTTTTCACCCCGCATTCAAGTTAACTTCGATAGCAAACTTTGTTGTACCAGCAGGTGGCGGTGTTTCTCTTTTTATGAAAGGTTTTGTTTTATTTAAGGTTTCCAGACTCCAGGCTTTAAGCATCTAAAATTACTTTAGAAAATTTGGGCAAAAGAATCTCATTTATGGCTCCTGGTTTCTCCTTTAACTGTATTTGCAGTTTGGGCATTCAGTCAAAAACATCGTGGATTTATTCAGCTTAACTTGGTGTTTAAAAAGATGAAGTGATGTTGACACATGATCTTCTGTCTGTCTGCAGGATGTGGTGTCACCTGTGGATGGGCAGCACAGTGACGCTTTCTCCTCGTCCAGCGATCTGCTGGATATTCTCCCAGAGGATTCACACTCTGGCACCGGTTCTGCTACCTCGGGTTCCATGGGCTCCGGTTCTAACGGCTGCAGAACTTCTGCCAGTGGCGGTTCTGCCAGTGGAACAGGTTAGTACAGAAGATTGTGAGACACACCTAAAAAATCTTACTGTGGAAACAAAAGGTTCCTGAAGTAAAAAGAGGGATCAGACATTGGTGGATAACGTGTAACTCCATTTTATAAAAGTGTCATGTGTAAATGAACCATCTACTGAAAATGATGTGAAATGTCACACAGATATTGAAGCTTGTAGCTTGACTCAAGCGACAGCGACTTGATTACAGCTGCAGAGTATCATGTAAACATGAACTGAGCGAGACTGAAAAAAGGAAGAAGTTCTTATTTGAGGCCACATAACTAAAATCTTCCCACTTCCTCTAAACCTTTGTTGGATTTGTTTTGAACTTTCTATTATATGAAATGTTTTTTTCCTCTTCCTCTTCAGGAAGCAGCCGCAACAGCAGTAACTACTTCGGCAGTGTGGATTCTTCACAGAAATCCCATAAGGCCATGGGGCAGAGTTTTGGATCGGGAGTGCTGGAGGACAGTGAGAGTCTGATCAAGTATGTACTGCAGGACCCACAGTGGCTGCTCATGGCCAACGTGGACGAAGCTGTTATGATGTCATACCAGCTGCCCTCTCGGTGAGTGGGCGTAGCGAGGAGAAACCCCACCCCCACGCCACTCCCACTAATGCCCACTGACCTGAAGACCCCCCATTCCTTCCCCCGCCCCTCCTCACACCCACTGCCAGTCCTGTTGTGTGTAACCTGAACTTCAGCACATTATGTCAAAAACGAATCATGTTCTTTTGGGGAAACATCTGTTTTATAAAATCATAATGATGTTATAAGAAAACCACAATAAAAACTATAAAGTTCTGAACTTTGGCTCTTGAGGTCCATTTTCTAGAGTTCAGCTCCAGCCCTGATCAAACCTGCCTGAAACCTTCTGGTGATCCTGTAGACCCTAATAAACTTCTTAATGTGTGTTTCATGAACTCTGCAGGGAATTGAACCTCTGGGGTCAGAGTTGAGAACTTTACTGTAGAATGTTCTGAGATGTACGACATGCCCTCAGGGGGGCGCTGAGGGCTGCTTGAATGCATTACAGCGGGTCACAACCGTCTTTGTCTTTGTGTCTGCAGTGACATTCAGAAAGTTTTGCGGGAGGACAGAGAGAAGCTGCGGCAGATGCAGAAAAACCAGCCGCGCTTCACAGAGGAGCAGAGGAGAGAGCTGGCTGAGGTGCATCCCTGGATGAGACGCGGAGGGCTGCCCAGAGCCATCGACGTCCAGGTCTGAACGCCACAAATACCTTCATTTCGTCCTGTGGAATCTTCTGTTTGTCAGCTTGAGGAACTCAGATCTGTTTATCTGCAGGCATGTGTCGGCTGTCAGGAACTCACGGAGAACCAGACAGAGGAAGATTCTCCAGACCTGAACATGGGAGAGACTGAGAGCAGTGATGTCACTGTCAAACGCAGTGAGGAGTCCCTGCATGCGTGTCCAGGGCCCGTCACCTGACCATCCCCTCGCTCCGCCCCTACCCACACAGACACATCTGATTGGACGATGTCCACTCACTGAAGGACATTTGTGTTCATTTATAGCTATGATAATACATGAATTACCTAGTAAAAAATATAAAAATAGTTCTTTACAGGTTTCAGAAGTCAGACTTTATGCTTTTTATTGACCATAACTGCTGAAACTTTATATTAGAAATATAATTTCTTTTTCAGTATTTCCAGGTTTACTTTCCATTTGAAAACCTTTCCAGTAACTTTTAAACAACCGTGACTGAAATGAAGTTCCTGTGAATAACTTATGTCTGTACAGATCTCCTTCTCTTATAAAGAGTGTTTTATATGTTTCTCCGTATCAGTAGATGTTTATGTACTTCAGACATTCATTCTGGTGTTTGATGGTTGTGTTGTGGGATAGCTGAGTGATATCCTGTAAATTCACAACTACACATCCAGCACCTTTAGTTTATAAGCTGAAATATTATTTATTGATTTAGGACAGTACAAATGTACTTCAGACAGAAAGCCGAACTAAGACGACTTGGTCAGAGGCTGGATTTATTCGTTTATTCAGCGAGATAAAGAATGTGTCAAACGCTCAGACTCTCTGTCTGCTGGACGGCTTCACTGTAGCACCTCAGTGTTAAACTTCTCCGGTTTAATAAGCTCAGACTGTAGACTGAGTCTTAACACTGCCTAGACAGAGGTCAACTAACCACAGTGTCAAACTTCTTCAGCTTTAGGCTGTTCTCAGCTAAACCTGTGAAGATCCTGTCAGATCACACGACTGAAGAGAAGAACACCATGAGAGTTTAAATAAGAGATACGCAGAGCTACATTTGACAGTAATGATGACACCACATGAGTGTCTGACTTCCTCATAATCTCACTGATGAGGACAAAGATGTTGTGCTGGTAAATATTTCAAACTATTCACAATGTTTAGCCCACACTGTAAAGAGATGTGTGCTTGCATTTTGTGGCGTTTGAAATATAGATATACTGTTACGTTGTGCTGTCCTGTATTTTTGATTGTTTGTTAATTAAAGTGAACTTTAAATAAAGTCTATTTTTATAAAGAAGTTAAACATACTGAGTGAATCTTTGTTTTCGTTAGAGAAATTAGGATCTTGTTTTAATTCCTGAGTATCTGCTTTAGGTCAGGTCTGTAATGTATACATGTACATAAAACGAAAACACGGTGCTTTTAAAAGCTCCTGTAAAGTCTTACACTGGAGATCAGTTTACAGTTTTCAGCGTTTCGGTGGGAACTTTCTGCGCCAGGTTCCTCTTTGAGTTCATTTTATTGCTATACGACGCACATCCGATGCGCAGCTTCCCTTGATGTGACGCAGATGAAAGGCGCGTTAGTTCCTTTCACACCCGCGCCGGTCTGAGCGGAAGGTGTGAATGGGCCGCATTTGGTCTCCGACCACAATCCGAATCCGCCCTTGATCCGATGGGAGCTGCGACCTGTTAACAGTCTGCGAGGTAACATGTGGAGTTAAAGCGTTTAATGGGTTAAACGTGTTTCAGCTCATATCACCTGGTTCTGGGATTAAACATTTAAATCAGTGGCTTTAAAATGCTGCTATTGATGTTTTAAATCCCCACAGATACAGGAGTAAGTTAACATAACTTTCTATGTTCGACTTAAACACGTAAAAACTGCAACTGTGTGATTTTCCAGCTCTGGGAGTTTTATGAGGGAAACCAGTATAATGCATGACGCCAACCTGGTTAAACCGGGTCAGAAATTAACTTTAAAGAGATGCACGTTTTCCAAGACAGATGCATTCTGTGCTGTTCTTTACAAAAATGGCTTTTGGCAAAGGGTCAGTCAGCCTGCTGCGTTTGTGTAACAATAAAGTTTAAATCATGTGACAAACTTTAGAGGCAGATGAAGAGTTTGTATGAAAGCAGCGTGTGATTATAAAGCTTATAGCAAAACTACATTAAACCCCTTATGTGGGACACATCCGTTTGTGAAGCTCTTACTTTAATACAGACCCCGAAGAAATAAATGCCATTTATCACAAGAAACAACAGTGTAAAGTGAGTAATGTTTTAATGGAGAAACAGGAAGTTTAAAACCACGTATAAAACACATCCGATGTCACTACCGAATAATATCTGACATTTATTTCACTTCATCATATTGATCTCACACACACTTCAATGTCAGACCTACAGCCACATATTTACATTCTGATCACAATCATCTGAGAAGGGAAAAATACCCCGGAAATATTATTTATCCTTTAATGTCGCTTTAACTTATACAAACAATTAAATAATGGAAACACAAGATGTCCGACTGAAATCCGTTCTTGCACAACAAAGAGCTCGTGGGGTTTATTTCTCCTGTTAATGTTTCTCAGCCTAAACTAACCCGAATTACAGCTATACAGAGATGCCCTATAACATATATACACGTGTGTGATGCGGTTCCGGTCCATCACGGGTCACACAGTCCTTAAGGCAGATACCCAGAACTACATCTAAACTACACATTTAATGTTCGACATGATCACCAAACTCCATCTACCAGGGTCTCCACATAAACTTGGACGGTATGGTCGTGGGCAGGTTCGGCGCTTGGTTCTGTTCCGTGTCCGTGTCATCCAGGTCAGAGCACAGGTCGTCGCTGGAGGTGGTGGAAGGAGTCGGTGACAAGACGACGGACCCGGGGGACAACACCGCCTCCCCGCCGGGCCAGCAGCCGCTCGAGTCCGACAGCAGGTCCGACAGCAGGTCCTGGAAGCGGTGCTCGTCGTTCAGCGGCATGCACTCCAGCAGGTGGTTCAGCAGGTCGGCGGCGATGGTCGCGTCGATGCCCGGGCAGCTGGACACGAACGTGTGGACCTCGTGCATGCACTGGATGTAGCCCGCGGCGAAACGCTCGCTCGCCGCGCGGCTCGCGCTGGCCGCGTCTGTGGGGAGAAAGCGCGGTGACGTCACACACGGAGCGCTACGCAGCGTAATGTCGCGGTGGCCGGCTGCGATGTGACACCTACCCCGGGCTTTGTTCTGCAGGAGGCTCTCCACGCGTTTCACGGTCATCTCCAGCACCTCCGCGTTCTCCATCTTCACCTGCCCCTGTAACGACACGAAGCGCGGCGCGTTAAGATCGTCGCGTCGCGGTTCCGCGTCGGGCGCTGCGGGAGAAACGCTCACCTCCGCCAGCAGGGACCTCAGCTCCTGCAAACTTTCATTGATGCGGGCGCGTCGCTTTTTCTCCACCAATGGTTTCCTCGTCTGGGGAGAGAGAACAGCGTTTAAACCGCGTTAATAAACGGGTCGGTGCGTGATAACCGCGTTTAAATACCTTTCTGTCTTTTATTCCGGAATAATCCTCCTCGTGTTTGGCGTTGCGGGACACGGGGGCCATATTGGTGCAGTACAGACCGCTGGGGGACGCAGATGCGGCAGATGGTCGGCGGGTTCGGACTGAGACAAAAGTCTGGCCACCGCGTATATTGTGGAGACATTTATGAGGCCCGATTTACATGTGAAAGGACTGATACCCGACCAATCAACAGCCGTGCTTTTGTCTTTACCCCGCAAACCAGCCCCCTGCAAACACCC